>JAODXP020006220.1:0-47500 GCA_027497455.2 Sardinella longiceps
TATTGATCTGATGAATGTTGTAATGCAGGCTATGATCAAGGTTAACTATTCTTTTCTTTAATTGTCTGGTGAAGCATTTGGCTTGCAACCAGTAACATTGCAAGTTCTACAAGTTCAGATCGTGTGCCTTCACATATTCTACAGCCTAGAATTATACAAATGCTGTGCAGTTGATCAGAGAAAAGGGTTTTTACGGAAGTAATATATGCGCAAGTTAAATGTAACTAATTCATAAGTTGATTTTCTAACGAACTATTTACCACAGCAATTAGTTAGTAGTATCATTTGAAACCACTTGAAATGCACTTTATTTTGATGTGCATATTGTGCATGTTTGACAAATGCTGTGAGAGCAGTGTAATGGAGAAAAAGTTGATGTTTAAGATGCAGAATAGGACAGGGAATTAACTTGCGTTAAGCATTAATTTACTTGCGTGCTGCTGTCAAGCCACTGGCATATCACCCCATGTGAAAATTCAGATTATGTAGGCTACTTTTATTTGATAGCCTATACAAAAGATATAGATGTAGATGTTGCCTAGATATGTAATGAATAGTCTCTATAGACTATAGTGCAAAGCAATTCATCGATCAGAAATTTCGGTTTTGGATGTAAGAAGCACGACATTTTAGCACGCTAGTTTGAGACAACATTGATGCCTTGATTGAATTTCAAATAGCTATTTAATGTCACTGATAGCTTGCACCTTATATACTGTACCTTATATTACAGTACGCTGTATCTTGCAAAGGCGCAATGTAGCCTATCCATGTAAATGTTGATGGTCACATATCTGCATGACTGAGGGCATCTTCCTGATGCGCAGCAGGATTGGGAACAGATAGCCTATCTTTTACCTGGTGACCTGTTCTTTAAAAATTAGGCCTACATCACAGTGATATATTCTCAGGCTGACGAAAGTGCTGCATGAGCTCTGACTATTGCTCTCTGGCTCAAAAAAGGCACTTCTTACAGACGTGCGCTTAACTGAACTGTCAATCATCAGTAGCGAATGAAATTCGGGGAGCGGGTGGGGGGGCACCTGGGGTGGCCAATCACGTTCCGGGGGAGGCTAGTGCTACCCCTGCCACCCTTCTGGCTCCGCGCCTGGTTGCGAATTGCGCAATGAATTGGCCGTCAAGCAGCTACAGTAGGCTACATGCAGGTCGGAAGCAAAACTATACCCTGCCAAAAACTAGGTTTCATTATCAGATGGACATGCGGCACGAAAGGATTACGCACGGAGTTAATCGATGAGGCGCTGCATATTCTCTAAAAAAGAAGTTTGCAAGGTCAGCTCGAACTCCATATCTCTATGTCTTTTGGCTTCCCCCGTCATCTTGTAGGTAACTGCTGTCGTGCGAACTGGGTTGTTATTTTTGCGCTGTAATAAAAACTGTTTTACTATCGCGGTACTACAGGGAAAGCACGTGTCGCGACTTTTTCTAAAAATGATTTACAGATTGTTACCTCCACCAAGGAGGTTATGTTTTCGGTCTCGTTGGTTTGTCTGTCTGTTTGTTTTTTGTTTGTTTGTTTGTCTGTCTGTTTGTCAGCAGGATAACTCGGGAAGTACTGCACGGATTTGGATGAAATTTTCGGACAATATGTAGGCTATATAGGGACAAGCAAGAGCTCATTAAATTTTGGTTGCGATCGGTGATCCAGAACATGATCTGGAATGTAGGCTATATTGTGTCTGTTACCACATTGTCTTGGCGGAGGTCTGCGCTCTCTGAGGCGTTTCTAGTTTTGGTATTGGTATTTTATTTGCATACTGTAAGACTTTATTGGAATCTACTTTGCAAATTCGATTTCGTATGTCTCTATACAGATGCCTTCAGACAAATTGATCCCCTGCCAAAAGTTAAGCAATGTCCACCTAAATTAAATCCACCAGGGATCTCTTCTCTTGTGTTCATTTTATAGCTTACCATAACTGCACTTAACATCGTGACTCGGATCATATCAGGATTTATACATTTATACATGAGACTGTTGCGCTCTGATTGCCTGTAATGATGATTTTTGTACATGTGTGTATGGCAATATGTGTATACAGGTCTATGCAGAAGGGTTTGGGATAACTAATAGGCTAAGTCAAGTTATTTGCCGTTAGGCTACGTCTAGAGTTCTAGGTGTAACAGGTTGAAATCAACCACTGCAAATGCTTAATTGCACAACAGATATAGCTTGTTATGTAGTTTTCCTGCATGTGGTCCACTGCTTGGAGGGCCCCCTCTCCCTTTCCTCCTTCCTTGTTTTGATATCATTATGGATAAGGGGGTTGGAGGAGTAGCTGTAAGAAGGACCAACAATTTCATTTTTGCATTTACTTATGTACAAGCAAATTAAGCTTCAGCTCAGGGCACGCTTTGGGTCATCATTTTAAAACAACGCAAAAGTACACCACCCGTTACATAGGCAAGTAATTTACAAATGGTTTTGGTAAAGCAGAAGAGTAATTAGTTTATACTTTACCTCCCTTTTCAACAGGAAGACTCTCTGATGATGTGATGGCACAGGTGTGGATGCTTATGGCCATCCTTGGCTTCTCAGTCACACCTGTGGAGAATGGTAGGTGCATCTGGGCTTCTCTTCAGCATCACCATCTTTGATCAGTACCTCGGTCAAATTATTAGGTGGTGATCGTGATCTGATTATGGATCACTATATGTAATTTATATTGCATCAGTGACCACATTGCTTTGGCAATCTCTTCTTTGTGGGGTTTTTTGTATTTACAGTGTTAGTCCTTACATATATCTTGTCTTTATGTTATGCAATCATGTTTTTGGAGTCTAGTTTGAAGTTCATTTGATCAGTATGCTGTATCTTTTAATAAGCTTATAATATATCTTAGGGTATATCTTACTGTATAAAGGTGAAGTGGATGAGATGGTTATTTAAAAAATAGGTCACTGGAGTCATAACATATTCCTGATCAGCAGGCCTAAACATGAGAGAATCAAGAGAAGTCGACAAATGTGTACAAGCTTGCCAGTGTCATTAATTATGTGTGTATTTTTTGTGCTTTTTAGAGATTGATGTGACATGTCATGATGTCTTTGGATTTATTGGGAAAACAGTGAATGTTACATGCAACATTACCTACTCCAACTTAGGTTCAGTTGCCACTGTGTGCGTATTTAAAGGCTTTTCCATCAACAAGCATTATTTCAGCTGCAATAGTACACCTGCTTATGGATGTAAAACGCCTGTAATGGAAATAACGTCATCTATCCCAAATCCTAAAAATGGAATCTACGACTTTCTTATAAACACAGAGTGTGGACCTGGAGATGCAAGATTCAATGTGACAATTCTGCCAATGCCAGGTAACACCATACACTGTATACAATTGGGTTACACAAACTCTATTGGTGGCAATCGCACGTTACAAATGTAAAAATGGATCTGTCTGATAAAGGAATGATCACCTTCGTTCTGTTTAATGTCCAGACGCAGAGTGATGAGGTCATTCCTGGTAAACTGTGCTACCTGTGACCTTGAGTGCCTCAGAATGTTTCAAGCCGCAAGAATAGTGACGGTCTTGAAACATTCAATAGACGCACAGTCTTGAGTTTCGGGTGATCTGAACAGCATAAAACCGTGATATGCGATTTATGTGAAGTATTCTTTATTTTAAAGGGATACTATAGCCAACATTTTGCCAATGTTTGCGGTATCCTTGTTATCAGACAATCTGTTTTGGTACCGTTTCCAAGTTTTATTCTCACCAGCCATCTAGGATATGTACTGTGTAGTTCAGGGGTAGTGGTGGGGGTTACGAAATCAGCTCAAAATGAAAAAAAATAAATAAATGTTGTTTTATACTGTGGGTGAGCTGTGGGCAATGTAGCATCTGGAAATATTAGATTGTTCCGGAGTGAATCACTAAAAAAAACACCAATTTTACAGTAAATGAAGCCTGTCCCCTCCATGCACCTGAATGGCCAACTTTAATTCACAATTTGAAGCTAATGTTACATCTCACTTGGATCATGCAGTTGATGGATATCTTATGAATTTACATTTCTATGCCATTATTTTCTTTACCCAGGTACAAAAGGATCCACAAGTAAAGGTAGGCACTGTATTTCCCTATACTATATGTACTACAGTATGTCATCATTTTGGTCTTTCCTCTAGGAAAAAAAAATATTTTCCCATCATAACACCTGGCTCCACTCATTCATGTACAAGCAGTCTAGTCATTATACTGTAATACCTAACCTGACCACACTTGTTCATATATTCATAAGCACATGTTCCCAATAAATGAGGTACAATTCTTAATAGAACTGCACATTTCTTATGACATGTGACTAAACTGTACAAAAAATGTATGCACTTTATTTCAGAGGGCCCAGATGGAAAGATGGATGTTTATTTCATCATTCTTGGTCTTGGCATTTGTGCGGCTCTGCTTGCCCTCGCCATCTTCAAAATGCATAAGAGTCACAACCAAAGGATGCCAACCGTAGATCCAAACAACTTAGACCAAGACCTACCACTCACCACTGTACCGCATACCGCAAGTGATACAGGCAATGAGAGTAATATGTAAAACTAGAAAAGCGCTCAGAGAGCCCAGACCTCCGCCAAGACAATGTGGTCACAGAGGATCTGGATCACAGATCACCACCAAAATTGAATCAGTTCTTACTTGTCCCAATACACACGTTGTCCGAAAATTTCATCCAAATCCGTGCAGTACTTTTCAAGTTATGTTTGATCACAGACAGACACATAGACACACACACACAAAGACGGACACACACACGCCGAGCAAAACATAACCTCCTTGGCGGAAGTAATAATAATGGACTTTTTTCACAAGCAACAAAAGCAAAATCGGTGGATATTCGACTTGGTCAACTTGAGTGATTTAAAAACAGTTGCAGGCAGCTCAACTGTATGCAAATGAGCTATGACATGTGTCGGTGCTAAATGAAATACCAGATCATGGGTGATAAGAACAACATGGGCGAACACCACTATGTCCTTCATAGCATTTTTTTAATCTTCTACCATAATTAGTAATACTGTGTGTGTGTGTGTGTGTGTTTGTGTGTGTGTACGCGCATGTGTGTGTGTACAGTATATGTGTGTGTGTGCGTTTGTGTATTTTTCAATGTGTGTGTGCACCTTCAAGAAATCTACTGCAAGTTCAGATGTTTTGCACTTCTTCAAAAGACACTGAAAAATGTTGCTTCTTACCTTTGAATAGAGAATCATATAGGGAGGGCTTAACATGCAACAGTGCTCATTTGAATCAGCTCGTTGTTTGTTCTGATTGGTCACAGTTTTTCTATGGCCTTCCAGGACTCTGGTCGTAGCACTACCCTGTTGTGTGCAGTAGCAGTTTGAAATACAACACTGATTCCGTCCCTAGGGTTGAGCCATGGTCACCAGACTATATAGTATATGATATCTCCCTTCAGAATGTGATTCTCTTCTCTGATTGGCTGATAGGCAGACCCTCCAGGATTTCGCGATGTTGCGATTTGCAACTTCAATGCAACTTCAACCAATCCCCGCCACTTCATCGCGGCCATGCAATTTTGAGGAATCACCGCACCTTTCCCGCAACTTCCTGGAAGGTTGCTCGAAATATCACCAATCACTCGCGAGTGAAAGATCAATGGGTGCAGAGCTTTTCCTGCTCCTTGTTTTGCGGTGCAAATATTACTGTTCAAAACAGCTGCTAATCACAATATTCTTGATCATTTAGGCTATTGCCATTTACATTACGTTTATGTTATGAGGCAAGTGTTACCTTAAATTACGCATTGGACTGAATGAGCTCTCTTCCGTTGCGCGCGTCTCTCTCTCTCTCCCTCTCCCTCCATGTGTGTGCGCGCGTGTGGATTCCAAAATCACAAGTTATCTAAATGACGAATTCAAGCGGAGTTGAAAGTTATTGCTAATGTAGGCTAGGCCTACTGTAGAACTATCTCCACGAAGAATTGGACAAAATTGATTTTCACAGAGCCCCCTTTGTCATAGGACACTAAACGCACATTAAGTTGGTTCCCATTCTTAGGTCTTATCAGAATTCAGAGCAGTCAATTTTTTTCGTTTTTTGTAAGCTAGCCTGCATCTTTTCCATGTTTTAAGATATCAAATCCTGTTTTGGCTTGTATGAAGTACAAAGCTTATTACATGGCTTTTATATTTTTGCATTAAAATTAAGCAGATTTTTTTTTCAGCCAAGTAATTGCCACACAGTTATTTATTGTATGACAAACAGCACAGCTCATGCCTTGCTTCTTGCTGTGGAACTACTTCACTTGTAGCTTCTAAATATATAAAGAGTGCTAGCTCCCTGGCAATGGCTTCACATTAGGTATACCACAATTTTACTAATGCTTAGTCACAGCCTAGTGTAATCAATCAAGCCCAATATGATTAAGGTTAGGCAATGGTGATGAATATGATGAAGCGGAAGATGATGACATGCAACAACCACTCCTTCCTTCTTTGCTTTAAAGCAGCACTTTCAGCACTATTTCAGATATATTTTTAATATAATGTTTTGTTCTGGTTTACAGATGAACTTGGATGGCATGTAGTCATATAATGGGTTGATACCTAAAACAATAATTGCCATCAGCCATCCATAATGGGCATTCTGCAGTTCTAGATGGTAAACAAGATAAAACAAACAAACTCAAGATAAAATAAAACCTATAGTTGCAATATGGCATTGTCCACTGCATAGCTATAACCACCTAGCATCATCAAACACATCAAAATTTGCTGCTTAAAAAAAAAAAAAACGCAACTTTCCGCAACTTTTCCTGGCCCCCGCAATTTTCTCGCAATAAAATGCCTAAAATCAGCGCAACTTCTGCCGCAACTTTTCAGAAAATCTGCCGCGAAATCAAGCATTTTTGATCGCAACAATCACAAAAAAGGCCCGCGAAATCCTGGGGGGACTGGATAGGTGACCATTATTCTCGGATAACTGGCTACTTTGGAAGTAGTTCCAAAAATAAGTGATCTAACTAATTACTGTTCCATATGAATGCCTTTTAGAATGAACAACAATAAGCAGCCTTGTAGATCTACTTTCAACCGAAAATAGTACCCAAACCGAACAGGTTAACTTCTTTTAAATTGGAGTTGCATGTTTCTTTTACGTTTTATACGCTTCTTTAAATATACGCAAGATAAGCGGGATAACGGGAGATAAGCGGGATAACGGCCTTCGAGGTGACCAATTCTACAGAAATAATGACTTGGTGTAGTCCACCTCGCCATTATTTCTGTAGAACTCGAGTCACCTCATCGGCCGTTATCCCTTACTTATAGTCTGGCTTGTCAGGCTACAATTTATATGTAAATATAAGCAATGTAAATAATCAAAAGAGAAAACAGTGTTGCTGTTTTCAGTTTCTTTTAAAATATGTGATGCATCAAAGGTATGTGTGTATATTTAAAACACTTTTATTGTGCATTGCTGTGTGAGGCAATGTCCAGTGTTGGCGTTTGTACAATCAATGCTGGTTTGTGTAAAATTTGAAAGATACTGTACCAACATCTTGGTGTGGGTCTGTGAACAGACAGGCTACAAGATCTCAAATCTTTGGTGCTATTTGTTTTCAACCCGATGTAGAGTTTGATGTTCAAAAAGATCATTTTTATTTTTTATTTTTTGCACATATACAAAAGGTTTATGGTAATGCTATGACTCCATAAAGTACTGGATAAAGAGTAGATAAAAGCAGTGTAAAAAAAGTATCGAAGTATGAAATATAGAATATGCCTTGTTGGAATCTTATTATACTATTACTGTAAAGAAGTGTCAGGCTTTGAGCCTTTCTACGGCTTAAAACAGTGATTTGGCCACTACCTAGCTCGATGCCCAAGAAAACGTATGCAGGAAGTATTCTAGAATTTATTCTCTATTTGTTGATACTTTTTTTTACACCATTCCTTATATTTTTTTTTAAAGAGTATTTGAAAAAGTGACCTGCTTCATTACAAAATCAAACTGTCTTTTGCCTTTGTCTCATGAAATTGATAAACCTACATGTTCCTGTTTACCCTCAATGAGATTGTGAGATCTATATAATTATATTTTTCCATCTTTAATTAAAAAAGGTAATAATATAATGACCTGTTCGATTTCATTCCTCCACATCTGAAATCCACTTACCTTGCACTCCCTCCCACCCATATGACAAATTTATAGGTTCAAGGTAAATTTCATGGCATCTCAAGATCACATGGGATTATTTTTTAAAAATAAAAAAGATTGAATCAGCCTTTAACTGATTCTCATCTGTTATATTCTCACTCTGCAGTGACAACACCCTCTTTTGCATTCACTCATTCATCTCCAGGGTTGATAGTGTTCAGGCGCCATGCCTGATTTCAGGCGTAGCCTAGTACCCAGATATGTAAAGAGGATTCAACTAAAATGTCAATGTTTCCTGCTTGTTGTACACTTAGAATTTGCGTAGAACTCATGGGAATTGATAAATAACATGTTTCAAGTTAAAAGTGCATGCTTGCATGCTCATCACTGTCTCCTAGTCAAAGATATTGAATTTACCCATGAATGAATGAATTTAACATAAAACCAAGCCACCTGTGCACACCTCCCTGATATGGAAAAAAGTTCAGGCTCAGGATTTTTTTCACTATCAGCCCTGTCTCTCTGTCCAAGAGGAAATTCCTCCTCAGAAATCCAGCTCAAATTCAAATACCTCAATTGCCTTACTGTATGTGCAGTTCCGTTTCCTTCCATGTCCTTTGTATGCCTGGTGCATGTGAAAGATTGGACAATAAATTTGATTTTGACTTTGACATCCCAGATGGAGCAGTGAAGGGAGATGAGAATGGGGAATGAGCAATGGTCAGGCCAGGGCCTTTCAAGGTACTGTGGGGGCCCCAAGCAAACTGGGCATGGGGGCCCTTCACTTCCCATAAACATGTAGGCTTCATGAATCACATTGTTATAATCTCCAAGCATCTTTCATTAATTATTTGTGTATGGTTGTCGAACTACAGCCTAAAGTCACATTTAATTGAAAAACACCACAAAATACACATCTAAAACAGCCAATCTTGGGGGTCCCTTTCAACCCCAGGCAATTTCCTTGTTTGCCTGTCCTGTTGAGACGGCCCTGGGTCAGGCTACTGTTTTACATCAGTTTTGCATTTGACCTTTGCATTAGTTCTTACTCCTTTCTCTTGTCTCTGGTCTTTGTGCTTCACTAAGGGTTATTGAACCAGCCAATCAAATGATACCCACCTTCAGTTTTTAAGTGACTTGTTAATTGGCCAAGCCAGGTTAATGATGTCAGTGCTACATGTACAGGGATTAACATTCAACATTCACACTTGTGTATATCTTATTTTTTGACAGCTGGGTTCAGAAATGTCAAATGGAAATAAAGCCATAAGACTAGTTTTTCCAAAATAACTACAATCAAAATAGCTTCAGGTTTTCACTCGCTGCTCAGTCTGGCTGCTTTCCGTTGAAGAGAGAGAACCTCTCTAAAAGGCTAATCTCGTATAGCAGCCATGGAGTTTGCTTTAAAACTTGCTAAACTTATGTGGTATTTTGTGCATCCGTAACAGTGCAAATAAGACCGGAAATGCCCATGATCTATTTTTAAACAAACCAAAGCCTGACTGATACTGTATATTGAAACGCAGTACCGAGTAGAGGCAGTGGGTGGCGCCAGTTTGTCTGATGTGGCTCACTTTCTTTGTGGGAATTTCCAAACCCGCCCCCTTAGTTAGGATAATATTAACCAGTGTTCACTTAGAAGTGAAAGTGCTGAGGATAGACTGCTCTCCGTGAAGAACTAAGCCACATACACAGACCCTGCAAAGGATTGCAAAGGATTGGTTGAGAGTTAGCTACTACACTTCGGTAAGTCAGACTCAAGGCATGCATTATTTGAATGTTGGAGTCACTGCAAGTCGTGGTTTTATATTTTGATGTAAAGATTATGGTACTTAAGATGTAACATGTCTGTTACTGGGATCTTTTAGAGATTAATCACCAGTGCAGTGTTCACACCTACTCAATTTATAGTATCTCAAATTAGTTATGGACAGGAGAGGGTTTCTTTAGCAGAAGGTGGGGAAAAGCAAAGCCTTAAAGCAGCAAGCCTTCGGTGGCTGTTTGTACTGTAGGTTATGAGAGATAAAGTAGCATAAGCCACTGCATTACTAGTTCCTAAACCCGCATAGAAGTTTTTGAAACTTTTGCAAGTTGAAGCAAATGCTCCAGAATGAACTGTGTAAAATCATTTGAAAAGATTATAAAATATCTGAATGGTCAGTGAAGGCACCTTGATATTGAAGTCTGGTTCAGATATCTTGATAGATGTTATGGTTGTTATTAGATGTTATTAAAAACGTGTTTATTAACAGAGTGTAGGCGCTGGACCAAACAGCTTTATGAAAAGATTAATAATACAGGCATGCACACTGATAAGCTCCCAAGTGGATTTACTTTTTTTGGAGGTTATGTGTTCGCCAGCATGTGTCTGTCTGTGTGTTTGCCTGTGTACAACATAACTCAAAAAGTACTGCTCGGATTTTGATAAAATTTTCGGACAACATTCCAGAGGTCTGCGCTCTCAGAGTGTTTTACAAAATGTTCTCATTCTTTTTGCCTTGAACATTTATTGTGGATTGATATAAACAGATTTCTCCTTTAATCTCTGAGTTGGTGGATTGATAGCAACAAATTTGTCCTTTAATGCTTCTGCCTCTGTGCCCCTGTAGACCTGCCTGTCCTGCTGCCTGCTGTGCTGTGTGCTGCTGCTGTTGGTATGCCTGCACTGGTGCCCTCTACTGGCGTGATGACGCAACAACTTTTAATTGTAATGACATCATTTATATGGAGTCTGGGTCAGTGTAGTGAAAATGGTAAGTAGTACATACAGTATAAAGTAATTTTAGCTTGCTTCACGGTTTGTCTTATATTAATGTACAATGGCCATTATGCTGTTTATATTGCACAAAAGATTAAAATAGCAAATTGCACAAAAAAAGAATGCAGAAATGCAACAATGTTCCCTAGGCTAAGACACAAGCATGAAAGTCTGTGGTCTGTTTTTTTTTTTAGGTGTTCTATTGACCTGCCCTGAGCCTCACAGTGGAGCCAAGACAATTACAGTTACTCTCTCTTACCAAAATGTAGACGGCACCTGTAAGATTACAAAAGCCCTCCTCAATAACAACTCCATCTCTATACCGGAAAATAATACATACACTCTGGATATCAGGGTTCATCAAAAACCATTGAATGAATCGTATGAATTCGTTGTTTATACAGACTGTGGACTAGCAGTTTGTGAAATCAAACTACCCCATGGTACGTTCTGTTACATAACTTAACATCCAAGAATATGATTATTTTAATACTTTTGGATGAAGTACAAACTTAAGAATTCAAATATGATCCAGTATGTGTGTGTGTATACATACACCATTTTTATAATTGCACAAACAATATTTGATTGTTAGTTTTAATGCTTTTTTGTTAACCCTATGTTGTCTACTTTCAGGATTTCTGGGTGCTTTTGGTGGTGATGATAAAAAACCAGACCCCAAAGACAACTCTCATACTCTCTCAGGGCCCATGTTGGCCATCCTTGGAACCTGTACGGTCATATTCATTGTCGGAATGGTCTTTTTAAACTACAAGTACAACCGGATGTGTTCAGGACAACTGCACCCCCGCCTCACGTCCTCATCATCAGACATGGACAGTGACAGTAGTGACCCTGCTGTGGGTCACCTCCCAGTCAGGGACCCAGAGGCACAAAGACCTCTGGCCGAGAACTCCTCTTAGTGGATCAGGACCCAAGATAGGCTACAGAAAATGGTAGCCTAGCCAGTAGCATTGGCCACAGGAGACATGGCTTCAAATCCTGGCTGTGGCACACTGGAGCTAAGTTTCTTGCATGGAGGATCTGGGCAATTAATAATTGAGATGACTTTGAATAAGCATTGGCTAAATGTGTTCATAGCATAGCACGCACTTATGATAATCAGCAGCACTGATCTCGCTGGAAGTGAACACTTTACAATTTAACCAGCACTCCATCCACCGTAACTGAACCAGCTCACTCCCACCACTGGAGCTCTTGTGTGACACTGAAGATTTGCTACAAGCTTTGCGAGGGAAGCAAGAGGAAGCTTGCTGGCGAGCTCGATTCTTGCTACAGTACATGTACAGCATATGTGTGTGTGTGTGTGTGTGTGTGTGTGTGTGTGTGTGTGTGTGTGTTTGCACGTGCATCTGATTGTGCTCTGTGTGTGGGTGTGTATTTCCATGTGACAGAATGAATGATTCTGTTTAAGCTACATTATTACTAAAATAACCTTGGATAGGGAATAATATCAGTGTGTGCATTGGTGAGGGCAGAGGCATCTTAGAGGGGGGAAAGGGGAACTGAGTTACCAGGGCCCAAAGTGGGGAGAGGGCCCTTGAGATATCAGGAATTGTATTGTAGGGGTGAGGGGGCCCATGGCCACTGCTTGTGTATAGGGCCCAAAATATGGTGCTATGCCCCTGGGTGGCGGGCAGCGGGCTGAAGGTTTAAAACTGCTTGTTAGGTGTTCTACTGACTGCTGTAAAGTTCATTACAACAAACTCATTCCTAGACAGTTTGAAACACAGTGAATAATAATGCAGTAATCATTTGATGGGATTGTTCTTAAAGCGTAGCTCCGGAGTAAGTTTAAGCATAGCCCTGTTGCACGAGCCTTCTAACAGCACTAGATTTCACATAGAATGAAAGAATTTAGAACAGCATAGGCCGAATGCGAACACAATGGTGTACAAGCACTTTACATTGAGTCACCGGAACCTCAGATCTTGCTTTCGGTTTCGAATAATCTCAGTTTCCATTGATTCAGTGCTTGTTCACATTGGTCTATGCTGTTCAAAATTATTTTGTTCCACTCACTAACTAGTGCATTTAGCAGGCTCGTTCAACAGGGCTATGCTTGAAATCACTCCAGAGCACCCCTTTAATGTCATATTTTTCCAGCCTTACACTCTCTCTCCCAGCTCTTCCAATCATTCCACTACCATCATTCTACTACCTGGAATGCACTAATTATGCACTTAAAACATAACACCCTTGCACTTTTAACTCTTGCACTCTCTAACTCCAGTGAGCAAATCTCACTCCTAGCAAAGTATTTACCTTTGTTGTAGCCTGATTGTTATTCCTCATTTTGCACTGTAAGTTAAGATAAAAGTTTAAGATAAAAGTGTCTGCTAAATGCATAAATGTAAATGTAATTATTATGCTCTTTGAAAACAAAACAAAATGTGAATGAGTCAAATACTTGTTTCGTAAGGTATCTTATTCACAGCAAATGTTTTATATTCATTTTTATTTTTACATGAGTGAAATTAATAAAACAATGTTTTATAAGGGGTCTTGATTATTTTTGTTACGCTGAAACTCTGATCTTTGTGTTCGTGCAGTGATACTGTGATTTATAACTCTCTTGAACAAGGACACATTGATGGTAGGGAAAATTATAATGTTTGATACAACGTAGACTGAATGGTGAACTGGCAGTTACAGTAACACAAGCTGAATTGGGCATAAAAACTCAGTTTCCTATGCCCCATTCACAGAAACTGTTTTATATGCCCCATTCTATTTGCTGGTTAATAAAAATTCTAATTCTTTTTTCTACACATTCGGCACTCAGTGGCCTCAAACCACAGACCTATTGATTAAATCACACCTGATTTATCCTCCAAGCCTTTCAGAAATGCATGCCACAAACTGTGCAAAAAAGTAAAGACAAAGTATGTGTGTGTGTGTGCTTTCTCAGTGATTTGACAGGTCTCCGCTGTCACGGCTTGGCTCAACAGCCGTGGCAAAGAAGGACGCAGCGCAAGCAAAATAGCAAAAATAAGTAATTTATTAAATAAATAATGAAAAGTCAAAAGCAACGAGGAACTAAATAGCAATGGAGTATGGTAGTCAGTAAGGTCAGCGGTGTAAAGTAAGTGCATGGATGTGTGGATAGTATTGTGAGGGGTGTTGCGTGTAAAGCAAAAGGGGAGAAAAGAAGCTCCAAAATGGGAACGGGAAAGGTGGCTTTTAAAGATGACATGGAGACACCGGGCCCAGGTGTTTCCAATAATTGCGCATGGGCTGCAGCCGCACCTACGTGAACACAAACACAAAAGACAAGACAGGCGGGGCCAGCAGACCATCACACCGCACATCCATCATATTCAAGTCAACTGATCTGTGAAGCGATGTACCATGCGCTCTCACCCAGCAGTCTCAGTGGTGCCCTTGTTTAAACTTGACACAGGCTGTTGTCTGTTTTACGCATCGGATCATCCATTAGTTGCACGGTGGTAATTTTGTTTCGTATTCCTTGTTATGTGTTTAGGTGTAGCCTATGGCTTACCCATTCGCTCTCCCCAAGAAAATAGGGTAACACTTTATATTAAGACACACATATTCACCATTAATTAGCTGTTTACTAACATGTATATTAGTAGCAAACTAGCTATTTCTTTGTCATTATAAAACACAAATTAATACTTTATTATGCAAGACTTCTTCTACCCATAATAGACCATTAACTAAGAATTTCCCCTGTATAAGCTCCTAATTACCCCTTATTAATAGCTAGTAAGTAAGTTATTGCATATGAATTATGATCTAAATAAGCATGGGTCAGTACAGAGCTTGTAAAGGGGTGGTAACTAAGAGCAGTTATACACCCCTATAATACTGGTCTACTCGTATGGAATCAGATACAAAACCACAAGGGATAATACTGTACAAATTACTCATAATTAAGTCTTTGTAATGCAGAATATGTTCCCTATTCTAAAGTTGTGTCTGTTCACATTTAATTCACAATTAATTTGTCACTTAATAAGCCTCATGTGTTCCCTAATCTAAAGTAACCTCCTATTTACACTTAGTAAGTGCATTATAGCACAGAGTACACAGCAAACACACATCCAATTTAGCACAAATATGCTACAAATATCACTTTTTATTGGTGAATATGACATAGCAAATCTTTCTTGGCTCTTAACGCTAAATTAATTGTGCATTAAATGTAAACAGACATAACTTTAGAATAGGGAACATATTCTGCATTACAAAGACTTAATTATGAGTAATTTGTACAGTATTATACTTTGGTTTTGTATCTGATTCCATATGAGTAGACCAGTATTATAGGGGTGTATAACTGCTCTTGTGTTACCACCCCTTTACAAGCTCTGTACTGACCCATGCTTATTTAGATCATAATTCATATGCAACAACTTACTTACTAGCTATTAATAAGGGGTAATTAGGAGCTTATACAGGGGAAATTCTTAGTTAATGGTCTATTATGGGTAGAAGAAGTCTTGCAGAATAAAGTATTAATTAGTGTTTTATAATGAGTAATAAATAGCTAGTTTGCTACTAATATACATGTTAGTAAACAGCTAATTAATAGTGAATATGTGTGTCTTAATATAAAGTGTTACCGAAAATAGTTACTGATATCCTCAACAGTGGCCCTAAAAACGAAGGGATCTTCGACCAGGCGTTGTGCTCATTGAGTGTAGGTTCAGGCGCTCAACATTGAGCCCAGCCCACCTTGAGGCTGCAAGTCCAAGAAGTTGTGGCCTTGCCAATGCTTGCCTAACTGGATGGTCAGGACAATGTAGGGAAAATTGAGGACAGCATAGTTAGAATAACTAACTAGTTTTTTGTTTTGATGCAAAACTAATAGGCTGTAGAATGTCTGTAAAGACGCTTATTGTTTAGACGATCGAAATACCGGTAGATTAAGGCGTCATCCAATCATATTCCCTATGGCTTGCTACTAGATGTACAGGCTGAGCAAATTTATTTGCCGCCACTAGGGTACGCCTAGATTTCTAGGCTACGTAATGCCAGCATTTGTACCAAACAGACACAAAGAATGCCAGAATGCCCAATTAAAGACACAATAGATGTACCGCATAGCGGTACCTAATATGACCGCCGCTCAGTTCTGCAAATTCTCTGCCCTGTGTGTGTGTGTGTGTGTGTGTGTGTGAGAGAGAGAGAGAGAGAGAGAGAGAGAGAGAGAGAGAGAGAGAGAGAGACAGTAGGCCTATCATCCAAAACCAGTAACCCTTCCCTTAAAAGCACCATCTACAGGTTCATGGTTGTACAGTCATTAAATGTACATATAAATTAATTTATTTTATAGCCCCCCATGGATGAAATTCCACAAAACTTGACATATTCCCACAAGATGTCAGGTTCATCATACACATTGAATTTGGTGCAGTTCATAACATCTGATCTAAAGATAGGGGCAATTATTATTATTTATTTTTTTTATTAAAATTCATTTTTTACCATGGGGGTGCAAATCACAAATGACTGGTTATAAGCTAAATTGATGTGGGCTCTTGAGACCAACATTCCATGTAGTTCTTTAGGAAAATTGGCATTTTTGGGGTTTCGTGGGGGGGCCGCGCAAAGATGGAGTGGCCCCCGGGGAACAAACAAAATTTTTCCATAGAAGTCTACTGGGGCTACATGCCCACCAAGTTTCATGTGCCCCGGTGTTACGGTGTCCCGGGAATCGTTGACCAAAAATTCAGGAAGTAGATGACAGGAGAAAAAAAAAGAAGAAAAATAAAAATAAAACTTTGACAATCACTATATGACGGCTACGCTAGCTACACTATCGGCGGTCATAATTAGACCACAACACATAGCATGATGCAGACATCACCTACCGCCGTTCTAGTGTTCTGAATTTGGCACAAAATTTCATATAGGCTGGACACAGCGCAAAGAGGTTTCACTTATGAGCTAGAGTATTGTTTGATATCCAACAGTGGAGTAAGTTTTGCATTCAACAGTAGATCAAACTATATGTGGTGAATTTAGCCAAGTGCATTTGGGTTTCTCTCGTCTGTATTGTGAGTATTTCCTAAATATCACTGGGGAGAAACACTTGGTTAGAGCATCAAATGGTTATTGTGCGCAACAAATATTGACATGTGATGAGTCCATACAAACATAATGCAGACGGGAGCGTGTCTATGTTCCCACAGCTCTATGTTCCCACAGCCCTATGTTCCCACAGCTCTATGTTCCCACAGCCCTATATTCTCACATTTTTTTTTTCTTTCTTTCTTCAAAGTCAGGTACTATAGTCCCACATTTCTACCCCTGCCTGGTAGACCCCCTATGTAAGTTCAAGAAAGATTTGATCTTTGGTATTATTTGCCCTCAATGGTGCCTTCCAGGTAGTGGGGTTTAGTTTTGCATCCACATTCCACAACGATTTTTTATTCATTCACCTCAGCGATCATTTTTAAAATCGACCTCAGCAATCATTTTTGGAATCAGTTTCAGAATCCTCCATTCTAATGTGAATGGAAGGGCTAACTGGATAAATATTACCCGTGTTGGTGTAAACATGCCCTTATCGGAAGATTCAGAACATATTGCTGTGGGAAAATAGGGTCTAATTTGAAAAAGAAATCTTGTAATGTGAGAGCATGCAGGGCTGTGGGCACATAGGGCCCAATTTCCCAAATTTCCTAAGAAATGTGGGAACATAGGGTTGTGGGAACATAGGGCTGTGGGAACAGGGCCTAATTTCCAAAAATCCTGTCAAAAATAAAAATTCCTAACAAATGTGGGAACATAGGGCTGTGGGAACATAGAGCTGTGGGAACAAACAGCTGTGGGAACATAGGGCTGACCCCATGCAGACACTATTCCTTCCAAATAATGGTTAGTCATCACCATGGAACTTAAATTGCATATGACAAACAGCTCAAGTAAGCTGCTCAACTAGTTACAAAGAGGTGTAAATACAGGTAAAAACACATTATTTAATCACTGAGGGGAAACTGCGGAGCCCACCCATGTCTGGCCCATCCCAATCCTGGCATCCTGTCGGATCTGTAGTTCTGTTTACTGTACTTTATGTCTGGGTCTTTTGGTAAGCTTTGTTTTGCTGTGGTCCATATCTTAGCAACATGGTATTGAGAGTTGAGGAAGTACCCTAGCCAGACGACTGAAAAGCCCACGCAAAGAGTCTGATTGTGCTCTCTATGTGTGTGTGTGGGTGGGTGTGTATCTCCATGTGACAGAATGAATGATTCATGTTTAAAGCAATATACCGGAGTAAGTTTAAGCATAGCCCTGCTGCACGAGCCTTCTAACAGCAATATATTTCGCATGAAATGAAAGATTTTCGAACAGCACAGACCTAACGCGAACGCGAAACACTTTACATTGAGTCAATGTAACCTCAGATCTTACTTTCGGTTTCCAACAGTCAGGTCCCATTGATTCAGTGTAAAGTGTCTGTTTGCTTCTGCATTCGCGTTCGGTCTGTGCTGTACCAAATTATTTTTCTTTAAGCTATGAGATTACTAAAATAACCTTGGATTAATACGGGAATAATATCATTGGTGGGGGCAGGGGCATCTTAGAGGGGGGAAAGGGGAACTGAGTTACCAGGGCCCAAAGTGGGGAGAGGGCCCTTGAGATATCTGGAATTGTATTGTAGGGGTGAGGGGGCCCATGGCCACTGCTTGTGTATAGGGCCCAAAATATGGTGCTATGCCCCTGGGTGGCGGGCAGCGGGCTGAAGGTTTAAAACTGCTTGTTAGGTGTTCTACTGACTGCTGTAAAGTTCATTACAACAAACTCATTCCTAGACAGTTTGAAACACAGTGAATATTGTACTAATCATTTGATGGCATTGTTCTTAAAGCGTAGCTCCGGAGTAAGTTTAAGCGTAGCCCTGTTGCATGAGCCTTCTAACTCTAGATTTCAAATAGAATGAAAGAATTTTGAACAGCATAGGCCGAACGCGAACGCAATGGTGAACAAGCACTTTACATTGAGTCACCGGCACCTCATATCTTACTTTTGGTTTCCATTTTCCATTGCTCCAGTGTAAAGTGCTTGTTTGCTTCTGGTCTATGCTGTTTCAAATTATTTTTTTCCACTCGCTAACTAGTGCATTTAGCAGCTCGTTAAATAGGGCTGTGCTTGAAATCACTCCGGAGCACCCCTTTAATCAGTCATATTTTTTCAAGCCTTAGACTCTTTCCACTACCTGGAATGCACTAACTATGCACTTACAACATAACATCCTAGCACTTTTAACTCTTGCAGTATCAAACTCCTGTAACTTTCTTGATAGCAAATCTCACTCCTAGCAAAGTATTTACCTGCGTTGTAGCCTGATTGTTTATCCTCATTTTGCACTGTAAGTTAAGATAAAAGTTTAAGATAAAAGTGTCTGCTAAATGCATAAATGTAAATGTAATTATTATGCTCTGTGAAAACACCCAGCAAATGTGAATGAGCCAGATACTTGTTTCATAAGCTGTCTTATCCACAGCAAATGTTTTATATTTGTTAATATTTTTACATAAGTGAAATTAATAAAACAATATTTTAATAGGCATCTTGATTATTTCTGTTACGCTGAAACTGTGATCATTGTGCTTGTTCCGTGAATCAATTTATAAGTCTCTTGAACAGGGGTCTCAAACTCAAATGAGCCGGGGGCCACTACGGTCAACACTGTCTGACTGGAGGGCCACCTCGGGTCAATTGTAATTTTATTTTATTATTATTTTTTTTATATACGTTTATTTAACAGGGATCTCCACATTTCCTTTGCAATCATTATTATGTATTCATTTTAATCTAAAGATGTGATATTCAATATTAGGCCTATGCCTCATCATTGAATGCATACTAGAACAAATATCTTTTCATTTTTAGGAGATTGTCTTGAATCTGGTAATATGAGAGTCATGATAAAGGTATTCTGTATATGCAATTTGCATCAATATATGTGCTGACAATATTTTATTAATGATGATATGTTATGAATATTAAATATAATTTATTGCTCATTTGGATCTTGAGACAATCCTGACAAACAGTTACTTAAAGTTAGTCCTGACAAACAGGCAGCTAAAAACAACTTTCACTATGGAAGAGAATTAATCTATTTTGTTATGACACTGTTGAAGACAATGCAGAAATCTTATCTGATTTCAAGATCGGATTACTTGGAAACCGCTAATCACAAAGACGACTACTATGCATTGCTATGCGTTTTGTCATAGTAAAGTTAAGAATCCGTAAGATATTGCACAAAGAACAATGTATGACATAGAAGCAGAATTGTATTGGTGATCATAATTTTAATATCAACGCTAATTTTCTCGTGAAGTGTTCATCGCAGAAACTAACTACTAGTACTGTTGGAAAGGTCAGTTTGTGCAGATTCCAATGATGCCCTTATTATTTCGGTATGATTAAAACTCCGCGAGTAGCGTGACGGAGAAGAACGGGTGCGCCGCCGTCGGGATGTTTGTTCTCTTCAGGGCCGGATTGCATTATAATTTTGGCACCAGCTCGCGGGCCGGATCTGGGCCGGGCCCGGGCCGGATTTGGCCCGCGGGCCGGGAGTTTGAGACCCCTGCTCTTGAACAAGGACACACCGATAGGGGAAAATTGTATTATAAAGTTTGATAGGACATAGACTGAATGGGGAACTGACAGTTACAGTAACACAAGCTGAATTGGGCATAGAAACTCAGTTTCCTATGCCCCATTCACAGAAACTTCCTGTGCCCCATTCAGAGAAACTGTTTTATATGCCCATTCAACTTACTGTTGAATAAAAATTCAAATTATTTTTCCTACACTCAGCACTCTGTGGCCTCAAACAACAGAACTATGGATTAAATCACACCAGACTTCTCCTCCAAGCCTGTAAGAAAGGCATGCTACATTCTGTGCACAAAAAGTGAAGACAAACTATGCGCTTGTGTGTGTGTGTGTGTGTGTGTGTGTGTGTGTGTGTGTGTGTGTGTGTGTGTGTGTGTGCGTGCGTTAGTGTGTGTGTGTGTGTGTGTGTGCTTTCTCAGTGATTTGACAGGTCTCCGCACATCCATCATGCTCAAGTCAACTGATCTGTGAAGCGATGTACCATGCGCTCTCACCCAGCAGTCTCAGTGGTGCCCTTGTTTAAATTTGACACAGGCTGTTTTACGCATGAATCATCCATTCATTTCACGGTGGTAATTTTGTTTCGTTTTCTTGTTATGTGTGTTGGCTTAACCATTCTCTCTGCCCAAGAAAATAGTTACCGATATCCTCAACAGTGGCCCTAAAAATGAAGGGATTTTCGACCAGGCGTTGTGCTCATTGAGTGTAGGTTTGGGCGCTCAACATTGAGCCCAGCCCACCTTGAGGCTGCAAGTCCACAGCCGGGGTAGAATTTGAGAAGTTGTGGCCTTGCCACTGGTTGCCTAACTGGATGGCCAGGACAATGTAGGGAAAATTAAGGACAGCATAGTTAGAATAACTAACTAGCTTTTTGTTGTTTATGCAAAACTAGTAGGCTGTAGAATGTGCCTAAAGACGCTAATTGTTAGATGATCGAAATACTGGTAGACTAGGTTTGTTTGTGTGAATGAAGAAATGCAATTAAGCCAGATTGCTACCCATTGCTTACCTCACTCATGCAGCGCTAAGGCGTGAACATCTGATGTTGAACCATATCCGAGTTATTTCAGGAGCCAGAAATCCTTGAATCTAACTGGACAAATGGCTTGCCCATCAATTTAATTGACGTGCCACTTCAGCCAATCACATCGAAACCAACGTTGACACTGGTTATGTTTGTTGGATTGAACAGTTGCTTCTCCGCTACGTCACATCCTTTACAGCAGCCGCTACACAGCCAGCATTCCTGATTGGTTCGGTTAGAGAACATTGGGCTTGAAATCGCTCCCGATGGCTTCAACATCAGATTGTTGCGCGGGAGTGGCTTAAATCTACGTAGCGCATCATCTGACGTGAGTTAGGTAAACCCATTGCCTCCTTTTCTATAAACTTTTTTTTTATTTTTTAGATAGGACAGTGTAGAGATGACAGGAAACAAGTGGGAGAGAGAGAGATGGGGTGGTATCGGGAAATGACCTCGGGTCGGAATCGAATCTGGGTCCCCGGGGTAATGGTCTGACACTCTAGCCACTGAGCCACGGCGCCCCTCCTTTTCAATAGGAATTGCGTGTTATCTTTCTAGGCTGTTATCTTTCAAACTACTTCTGCACGCAACAGCTTAGCCCTATGGACAATCGTAGGAAAGGACAAGATGTAAACACCAATTCAAAAGGCTGTTGTTTTTGGTAAAGCCCGCCCTAAACACATAGAGCGTTGTGATTAGATGCCGCCAAAGGCGTCATTCAATCAAATTCCCTATGGCTAGCTACTAGATGTACAGGCTGAGCAAATTTATTTGCCGCCGCTAGGGTACGTCTAGATTTCTACAGCGCAAGGAGGTTATGAGCTAGAGTACATTGTTTGATATCCAACAGTGGAGTAAGTTTTGCATCCAACAGTAGATCAAACTATATGTGGTGAATTTAGCCAAGTGCATTTGAGTTTCTCTTGTCTGTATTGCGAGTATCTCCTAAATATCACTGGGAATGACTCGGTTAGAGCATCAAATGGTTCTCGTGCGCAACAAATAATGACATGTGATGAGTCCATACAAACATAATGCAGACACTATTCCTTATGAATAATGGTTAGTCATCACCATGGAACTTAAATTGCATATGACAAACAGCTCTGGTAAGTTGCTCGACTGAAGTTACAAAGAGGTGTGAATACACGTAAAACCACGTCATTTACTGAGGAAAAACTGTGGTTGTTTTTATGTCTGGCTCTTTTGGTCAGGTTTGTTTTGCTGTGGTCCATATCTTAGCAACATGGTATTGAGAGTTGAGGAAGTACGCTAAAAAAAGCCCATGCAAGCAGTCAAATGACTGGGAGTGGTAGGCAAGGAGGGTTACTAGGAATGGGAAAGGGGGGGGGGGTCTGTGAGAGGAACATCTGAAGAAACAGGAGCTTTTTGAGCACATTAAGTATCGGGGCGGACTCTGACTTAGACTGAACTTTGTTAACCCCTTGGGATATCTCCCTCAGGGAAATTCAAATTTCCAGTAGCTCAAGACATCGAAACACACACATATACGTTATACCCTATAAGTGTGGTAAAGTGCAAAGATTACAAAATATAGAATAAGCTAATAGTGTCCGTGTGGAAATACAGAAAAAGTTATTTGAAAAAGTTATTTCACAGAGTAAGCTGGTATTAAATAGTGCATGTTGAATTCCTGTCCCCCCTCCCCCCCAGTGATATGAGGAGTTGTACAGTCTGATGGCCTGTGGGACAAAAGAGTTCTTGAGTCTGTTAGTCTGGCACACGGGGAACAGCCGCCTTTTACTGAACAGGCTCCTCTGGATTGATGATGACAAAGTGCAAAGGGTGGCTGGCATTATTTATAATGTCCAGCAGTTTTGTCTTTGTTTCAGTCTCTTTCACCAGAGAGTGCAGCTTCATGCCAATCACAGAACCGGCACGCCTGATCAGTTTGTCCAATCTGGATGTGTCTTTGTTGGACTATGTCTTCCTGTAGCTGCTGTGTGTTGAAAAGTCCACTTTATTATCAAGCCACAGCCCAAGCTATTTGTGAGCCCACAGCCTCCACCTTAGCCCCCTCCAGAAGGACTATTCTCAGCTTCGGTCTGGCCCACCCTAAATCTATGACCATCTCCTTTGTCTTTGTCTTGGAGGTATTGAGGTCCAGGTGATTGTTACGGTAGGCTACCAGGCAACAAATTCAGCCACCAGACTCCGATACTCCTCCTGTCTGTCACCACTGATGAATCCCACGATGGCTGTGTCATCAGCATATTTCTGTATGTGACACAGCTCAGAGTTGTAACAAAAATCAGAGGTGTATAAAGTGAAGAGAAGAGGGGCCAGCACAGACATGCGTCACCCCTGTCACAAGTGACTTGGTTGATATAAACACTCAACCTGTATGTACATGATGGATATCCAGGTGCTGAAAGGACTGCCTCCGGCGGTCAGTAGCAATGAAATAGAGCCTGCCTGCGTTTTGCAAGCAGTTGAACTTAGACTGTCAAAGCAGAAGGACCTTCAAGACGAATGGTTTACATTACAGGGAAATAGAGAGAAATCATATGGCACAATCGCAAAGGAAATTTAAGGTCAGTCCTTAATAACTTACTTTTTTCTATTGGCTAGATCATGAGTGCTTGTTAGAAGCCAATTTGTATTGGCTTTCAATACTGATTTTTCAATTTTGTGTATGATCAATTCATACACAAAATTGAAAATTCAGTATTGAAAGCCAATGCAAATTGCTGTGATATAATTTCTAAGAACATACTTGCAGACTACTATAGGCTAAAATAATACACCCTATGGTTTTACTATGTAATATAGCCTACTGTATTTGAAGAGTTCAGATGCGAAACCCCCTAAACACCATTTTTGTGAAAACTGAGTTAATGATATTGTGTGAATCCTGTATTAATCTAGAATATGTAAATGAAATGTTTTTGTGAAAAAATAAAATAAAACCTGCTGCCCGCTGTGACTAAAATAACTGTTTACAATCAAAACACTGTAAACACCTGATAAAAAAATGGCCTTTTTCTCAAAAAGTGGTCAAGTGGAGTTAGGGGGTTTTGCATCTGAACTCTTCATTTCTAAAACATTGCAAAAAATATATGGGCAATTCCAGCGTTATGGACGTGACATTTTCGTGCATTATTGATGAACAAAAGGCCACATAACCTCAGCAAACCTAGCAGTATTTCACAATTTTTTTTCATATTCTTCTGCAAACTCCATGGCTGAATACAGGCAAACAGAAAAAATGAATATCATGATTTGCATCATAAGAATATGAGCCTTTCAATTTGCGTTATGGACGTGACGAAAAACGGACAAACTTTTGAGAGAGCGTAGTTTTTGCTGTGAAGTGTGTGAAATTTCTAGAGAAATGTAAATATTACTACATTCATACCAAACAGGACACCTCAGTAAAGACAGAGAAAGACTTAATTTCAAATGTAAATGTAAAAAAAGTTGGTTTTCGCGTTATGGATGTGACGTTATGGATGTGACGTCTGGAAAAACCCTCCAAAACGATACAAAACAATTGTGAACGGTGGATTTTAACCTGTTACAAGAGAAATAGTAATATAACAATGAAAAATAACTGATAGTATTGCAGCTTTGTGTGTTTTATCACCCACTTATGCCCATTATAAGCCCCTCCATAGACTTACATTATAGCTGAATAGGGTAAAAATTTTAACAAACAGATATCCTTTCGAAACTTGCTCAGTTGAATATTTACATCGAGACAATACTTTTTTGTATTGGAAGTTTTCTGAAAGAATTTGTATGTCCATGTAGGTGAGACTTAAAGTTTTAAGGTGAGGTTTACTTTTTCGTGGAATTGCCCATATATATATATTTTAAATTCAGTCTTTGTCCGCAACATTGTTTGCAACATTTGTACAATTGTGTCATGGAAATCAACATCCCAACCTTTTTTTTTTACAGGAGGAATATCTGATGATGGATGTGATGGCGCAGAAGTGGATGATCATGGGCCTAATGTATGGGGTTTCAGCTGCAAATCTACAAGACCCAAATAATGGTAGTGTATTAGAGAGACGTTCTTTGAAGCTTGCCACCGTTGACTTATTGGCCTGATGTGCAATCTAGGGTTACTGAAGTGTGAGTTTTACTGAAGTGTGAGTTTTTTATCATTGATGTGAAGTAATGAATTGTAGACTCATAATTAAATGTGGCAGGTGATGGCTGCCTGTGAACATGAGATACATAGTGTCTTTCAGATGAGACGTTAAAGGAAAATACCGGAGTAAGTTTAAGCATAGCCCTGCTGCACGAGCCATCTAACAGCAATATATTTCGCATGAAATGAAAGAATTTAGAACATAATAGACCTAAGGCGAACGCGAAACACTTTACATTGAGTCAATGTAACCTCAGATCTTACTTTCGGTTTCCAACAGTCAGGTCCCATTGATTCAGTGTAAAGTGCCTGTTTGCTTCTGCATTCGCGTTTGCTCTGTGCTGTACCAAATTATTTTGTTCCACTCGCTAACTAGCGCATTTAGCAAGCTCTTTCAACAGGGCTATGCTTGAATTCACTTTCACTATTTCACTATTTCACTATAATTCACTATTTTCCTTTAAACCGAGGTCCTGACACATAAAAGATCCCATCTCGCAAGGAGTCGGGGATTCCCCGGTGCCCTGGCAAAAGTCCCTTACCTCACTCACGTCAGATGATGCGCTACATAGCTTTAAGCCACTCGCACGCAACGATCTGATGTTGAAGCCATTGGGAGGGATTTCAAGCCCGAGATCTCTAATCGGACCAATTAGGACCGCTGGCTGTGTAGCGGCTGCTGTAGAGGATGTGACGTAGCGGAGAAGCTCCTTTGAATCCGACAAACATAACCAGCGTCATTGGTTGTTTTCGATGAAGTGGCATGTCAATTAAATTGATGGACAAGCCGGTTGTCCAGTTAGACTCAATGATTTCTGGCTCCTGAAATAACTCTGCTATGGTTCGACATCAGATGTTCACGCCTTAGCGCTGCATCTGACGTGAGTGAGGCAGGGTGCGAATTACCCCACCATAATTGGGGGGTACTGCTCCTTCACTTCTTTTATGACCATCATGGTCCACTATCATATCAATCCGCGCTGGTCAGTGAAATGCACATTGCTAGACCATTTAACATTAAGTATAGGCGTATGAGAGTCTCGATTTGTGGCTTGCTTGCTAAGTGACCACTGGCCAGGCTAAGAAAAGGAGGAAACTTATGACTAAGTGATGACAAAGTTTTGAATTTCAGTTTGTATGAATAGCCAGCAGACTATTCTGTGACTTTGGTTCCCTATTTAAGAGCTAATTTGCACTAGGAACCATGGCATTACCTGGCATTTTGTCACTCAACGTCAACGCTTGAGAGTGAATGATCAAATTGATGTTGTTTCTCTGTTGCGATCTTGCGCCAGAGTCGTTAAAAAATGGTATGTCCACAATAGGGGTGTTTTCTTTAAAATAAAATGTTTCTGCTTTATAAATGGGAGTCAACCTTAACTCGGTACTGCCATTACTGCCATTACCCCCCCCCCCCCCCAAAGTGATATTTTTGTGTCTTTGGGAGGTACTGGGTCTTAATTGGGGGTAAAATACCCCCCAGTACCCCCTGTAATTCCAACTATGGAGTGAGGTAAAAAAAAATGACTTGACTAGTGGAACGTATGGTAGGTACTTGTAAGCAAGTAAGACTACGTGTTAGGCTATGCTTATCAATGTCATTAGGATCTTACAGAGGTCTTTTCTGTGAATTGTTTTAGGTATTCAAGTTGAATGTGAAGATATCATTGGAAATGGGCCTGTCAAGTGCACCATTGATTACTCTAAAATCAGTAAGGACCTAAGCTGTGGCTTCCAATTTTACGCCATTAATGACCAGCAAGTGGCCTGCGGTGATCACAGTTACAAATGTGACTCTGTAGTCACAGAGATATCTCAGAACATCCAGAATCTTCAATCAGTAAATAACTTTACGGTGTGGACAGAATGTGGTGTAGGAGATACACTATTCCATGGGCCTCCACATCCAGGTACTGTAACAGAAGTACAATCAATTCTACTTCCATTAAATTTGAGTTAGTTGGGTTTCTAACCTGTTCATAACTTATAGCTCTGACTATACTGTTATTTTCTTTTATCTTTCCATTCACTGAATCTTCAAAAGCAGGTGAAAAATACTTATCTGATTACTTATCTTTCTGTTTATTCAAACCATTTTTACCTACATTGCAGTCTTGAAGTGACTAGTTGATTGGCTTAGTCTGGTTCAATGCATATGTCAGTGCTGCATATTACAACAGGGGTCACACTGTAATGTTACTGTATACGTTACGTATACATTACATACGTACGTATACATTACATACGTACTGTAATGTTATTATGTTATATATTCTTCTTAAAGTTTAATATCAACAGCTCCTTCCGATATTCTCTGAGATTGGCTCTGAACCAGCTAGCATGTAGCAGTCCAGCTCTGTTATGATACGCAAATAGGTCCTATCTTGGCCTTGACCCTGCACTTACATTGTATCACAGAGAAAACTCTATCAAATACAACAGTGGAACAGTGCTGTGCTGAAAGTGAGTGTTTTAGTGATACATAATAGTGTAATACATGTGATGATGTCTAAAGTGTGTTATTTTTTTTTCTATGACTACAGAAAACGCTTCTGGAGCAGGTAGGCACTTTTTATCTTGTGCTTATACACAGACTATGCCAATCTTCTTCTCTAACGGTCTGATGAAGTAAAAGAGCAGATTCTACAGTATAACTGTTTTCTTTTTCTAGCGCGTTCAGTAGGCCCATAACTGTTTCCTAGTTCTAGAGCAAGAGGTGTCTGTTTTTCCATGAGTTCAGAGTTAGTTCTTCATTTCTGATCATAGTAATGTACAGTGTAATAGTGTATTCATAACGTGTTGGGAAAGATTTAAAATTGTTTAGGTCAAGGTCAATGATAAAAACTGTGGGTTGATACAAATATAGGCTAAATATAAATATATATTTATATAAATATAAATAAATATAAATGTGAATGTGAAAATTGTGAATGTGAAATTCTTTGACCGTCAAGCTGTGTTTTGTACAGTCTGGACTTGAAGCAGTAACCATTTGACCTCTTCCCCTCTCACTGTTCCACCAGGTTCCAGCCATCTACCCAGAGACTTCACAAGTTTTTACGTAATCCTCAGTCTCAGTGCTGTAGTAGGCCTACTGGCAGCTGGCAGCTGAGGCCAAGCAAGACGGGAATACCAACACGACACCCCAGTCTGAAATGCAGTCTGAAAACTTCACTGTGGAACCTTGAAGCACAAGTGGAACACAGTCAATGCAGGCACATGATACATGGGGTTACACCTATGTGGATAAATTACTTAAACTTGAAAAGCACTCAGAGAGCGCAGACCTTGCAGACACAATACAAATTCCAGATGGTGTTCTGCATCATAGATCGCCACAAAAATTGAAGCAGTTCTTACTTGTCCCAAGAGATACGTCGTCTGAACATTTCATTCAAATCCATTTGGTTTCAGAATGGCTCTGAACTTTTGACTTATGGGGATAAAATCACATGTGCTCAAGTGCATTGCAATAAGATATCCCCTAGTTGATTTTTAACTTCTTGCTACACTTTGTCAAACGACTATAACTATGGCTTATGTGCTTCTAATCTGCATCTTTGGCACTACAGCAATGAATTCTTCATGGCAGAGGAACCATAACAACTCAACTCTGGATGACGCAATTGTCCTGAAAATGGCCTTTTGACTGTAATTTAAGTTAAATTAGCTTTCAAGTAAACAGTACAAATGAAGAGTTCAGATGCAAAACCCCCTAACTCCACGTGACCACTTTTTGAGAAAAAGGCAATTTTTTATCAGGCGTTTACAGTGTTTTGATTGTAAACAGATATTTTAGACACGGCGGGGAGCAGGTTTTATTTTATTTTTTTCACAAAAACATTTAATTTACATATTCTAATTTATACAGGACTCACACTCACACATTAACTCAGTTTTCACAAGGGATGTTTTCACAGGGATGTTTTGCATATGAACTCTTCAAATACTTTTATACTATTTATAAATCTTCCTTTTCTATTAATTCAATATTCAGTCCCCCTCAGATGACTTCATACTCTCTCTCCGGAGAACTATCTCCCCTGTGGTTCAGTTTATTCACAGGGATGAGAGTTCAAAATTCTGCTGCCTTTGGCCTCAATGGGGGGAGAAGTATTTTTATGCTATTTGAGTTCTTTTTCTACTTAGGCTGTTTGAGTGTGTGTGTTTGTGTGTGAGCTATGTCAATGTTTTTTGTATAATTTGTATAAATGAAAGCCATTTTTCTACCTTTATGTGACAGCTATATTTCTACCTGTAAAGTATTTCCATATTGTTTTGTAATAAATATGATTTAAAATTTTCTTTTACTGGCTATAAGCTTGTCACTTTGTAGTTAAGAGAAATTTGGAAGTTGTCTGAGAGTCACAGTGCATCAAAGCGAATCACAGAACTGCAATTGCTCTCATCAAAATTTTAAATGACATACAGCTGAATATCATGTCACTGTTTTAATGCTTTTAGATCATTGTGCAGATTTTGGCACTGTTGATCACAAGACTTTACAACACTGTCTAGGGTTGGATTTTCTGGAATAAAATAATTATAAATGGCCTTGTATTTGTTTATGATGACGTGCATGGCCAATGCATGAAAAGGACTGCAAACTACACATCGCAGCCATGATGCAAATAAGTGGCTCCACTTTTGTTCAAGCCAAGTCGAACCTTTTTTCCTAAAGGATATGCCCCCTTTTTTTGCTCATTCAATGCATTGAGCATGAATGGATGTCCAAGAACTATCTTTAATTCAACATTGCCAAAACCATATGAATCGTTGTGCATGTTGTGGGGGAAACGCATGCACAACATGCACTGTCCATCTCAGCGCTGTCAGCTTCAACCACTACAACTTTTTTTTTTTAAAAGATATTTTTTTGGGCTTTTTGCCTTTCATCAGATAGGACAGTAGGTAGACAGGAAACAAGTGGAAGAGAGAGATGGGGTGGGATAGGGAAATTACCTTGGGTCGGACTCGAACTCGGGTCCCCGGAGTAATGGCATGACGCTCTAGCCCACTGAGCCAAGGCGCACCCAACTTCAGCATATTGAATGATGGGGGTGGGGGGTATTGTGCAAACTACAGTACCTCTGTTTCAATAGTTGTCAAACCATGGCTTTCTTTCAAGGGATTTCACTGGCTGGCTGGAAGAAGGCTGTTGTTGAGAAGAGAGGCATGATTCCAAGTATAGCCAGAGGGAAACAGAAATTGACAGAACATGTTGTGTCATTATAATGCTAAAAAAAAGATATTGGTCCTGTTACTGACAAGATGTACAATGTCAAGGTCTGTAAATGGGAACTGGGAAGGAATCAGTGAAAATGAAACATTTAACCATTTTACTAACTTTAAAGCATGGTTTGAAAGTAGGCTACTCAGCATCTGGAGACTGCAGCCAAACATGCGAAATAACTGTCCTCACAAATTCAAAGTGAACTCATTCCATATAGTGCATAGCCTATATTGGACTCTCATTAATAAATCAAAACTGCACAATTCTTCACAATTACTCTCTCTCTCTTTACCAATGCAGTTCCAGTGTCGGTTCGAAGTCAGTGCCAAACCTCTGTGTGGCCATTAGAAGACACACTGGTCACTGCTGAGGCCAGGCAAGGCAAGGCAGGAGAGGACTGCAGTTGAAAATTAGCCATATGGCTAACACTGGTACATTTACAGAAATGTTGATTTATGAGCACTGTCCTTTTTAAATAAATAAATGAAATGAATGAATCCAATCCTGAAGAAACAAGGCTTATGGGATCCAAGCCGCATAGCTGAAAAGAAATTTCAGCTTGTTGGAGAACCAGGCGTTGGTCATCATGGGCTTGCCGACTGAGGTGAGGAACAAGAGCTCATCAGGGGCATATATAGGCCTATTAATTTGGTGTGAATCAATCCATAGCCCTGCTGTTCAAGGTCGTTGTATTCTCTCCATTGGGAAAAGAGTGAAAGAATTTTATATGTAATGGTCATCTTGCACTCATGATGGACGGATGACACAAATTGTAAATTCCAACTCAACTGCATTTGACAGTATTGTTGCATAATCTTTGCCCGGTCATTTTAGAAAAATATTATCACCTATATTGTCCATTAAACAAACAAGCATATGTAATGAACTGAATGTTGCCAGTGCGCATAATTGAGAATTGGGTGCGCTGTCCGCAGCTTACTCTGTTCCAAAGCCAAGTTCGCGCAGTAGCACTGGGGACAGGCGAAGACACTTTCACTTTCATTAACGGGAATTCCCGGGGAAGGAGGTAGACTATAACCCTGTGGTCACACGGGAAGGCAACTGGGCAATTTGAACAAGCAACTCGGTTGCCACGGAGGCGTGACTCGTATGAAGTTAGTTGCTACTGTTCGTTGCTAAAATATGCGTCTGGTAGCGACAACGTATATCGCCACAGATGTATTTTTGTGTTACAAAACCCATGTTTTCAGTTGTATCTTACCTCATTTGCCGCCTCGGTTTACAAAATATCAAGTCATAAGTCCTTAACTTCTTAGGTTGTCAACAGATAAATGCGATTTTTGAGTTAGCTCCGCCATGACAGGTATCAGATCAAAATTCTTTTTGAAAGTATGCCGTCACGCATGGCTTCACTCTGATTGGCGTTTATGAAAAATCGCCTGGTTAAATCGCCCAACTTTTGAAGAAAATAGCCTGCATTTCTATTTTTTCCCCGCCCACCAGGCGATCTGTTGCTCAGTTGCTCGCCGTTAATCGCGGTTGCCTACTGTCATTGAAAATGAATGGGAACTAGTCTCCCAACACCAGTGATATTATCGCCCGTGTGACCAAGGGGTAAGATAGACAAACGTAACCCGCGCAGTCTTCAGTTGATAGTGAACGGATTCAGGAGAAAGCCTGTTCCCTAAATTGTTCGACAAAGAAACCTACAACTTTAGGTAAGTCGCTGTGATGCATTGCACGATTCGAAGTTTCTAAGCTATGCCTAATCGAAGCTGCGATTAATCCCAGGGAAATGTATGATGTTTAAAAATTAACATTTGCCTATCATTTCACAAAGCATATAGGCTAGATGATCATCTTATCCGTTTAGTTAGGTGTAAAAAAAAAAAAAAAGATCTATTTTTTTCTAAACATCTTTGAGTTTGAATGGACTGAACTGCATGCAGATCCAGCTGAAATTAGGCGTTGTGATCGGCAGAGGGCGTTGTAGTTCACGTCCAGAGTCTGCGCTGGAGGGGTTGCAATCAATCAATCAATCAATCAATCAATTCTCTATGTCTGACTCCATCCCAGGGTCCATAGCACAGCCTCGTGCAATTTGCATTTTGAACTTGCCTAGCCTACTGTGTGTGTGTGTGTGTGTGAGTGAAAGACGTAAAATCCACCATAGCCTAAGTCACAGAATGGCTATCATCTATTGCCAAACAAATACTTGCTGTGTTTGATAATGAAGAAGCTTCATTGTTTCTCTCCCTCTTTAGCTCTTGCTCTGGGTGCAAGCCTTGATAGGCTATGACACGCCTCCTTTATGTGATCATGGTGGTGACATCACGCATGGTGGTGGCTACGTCTGTTATTTTCAAATCTTGTAAGTTGTTTGATTAACAATATTTCATCAAATGAGGACAGTCTTTCAAGACTTGTTTGTTCCTGAATCAATGTTTTTTTCTGTTTACAGTTGACATAACATGTCAGAACCATGAATGGATTAGAAGAGACTTGAATATCAGTTGCGTCATTGAATACAAGGACAAATATGATGGGTCGTGTAAATTACAGTTCTGCCACATTGTTGATGGTGGTAGCAATGTGAACGTTACATGTCACAGCAGCAATAATGACATAAGAGTGACAAAATTCACCATCAAAATACCCAGTGAATATGTCATGGAGCAGAATGAAGAGTATAAATTTGTCGTTGTGTCAACCTGTGAACTCCCAATGACAGCAAGCTATAACCCAGGTAGGCCTATCTTTTAATGACTTCTAAGATTTGGCTAAATATATGGTTTATATATATATATGTATATGTACTTATTAACTTTATTTATTTAGGCCCACCTGTCACAGATGGGTCCACAAATGGATCCAAATCAGGTAAACTACATATCTGTTCATATGCAAAGTCCACTACTGTATTTAGCTAGGATACTCTGTAAGCTTAACATTGTCTTTATTTTCTCTTATTTCAGGGGTAAAGACTCACAATCATGGCAACAATGGAAACCAAGCACTCTGGGCATTAGGAGCAATAATGGCTCTAGTTATTCTTGTAGCCACTGTTCTTTTAAGACACAAGGGGCACAGGATGTGGTCAGGATTATCCAACCTCAGGAGGCAGACTTCATCAACCGACACAGATGTAGATAGTAACATCAGTAGCGACCCTCACAACACTAAGTGTGGAGCACTTTTACCGAGTCAAGATCCACAAGGAGACACCAACACCTCACAGGACTCCTGCCAGCGAGCTCCTCAGTGAATCAGAACTGAGAATTTGTCTGTGAATCAGGACATAATAGACTCGAACACTACACACCACTCCCGAACTGACAGCCTCTCTGTGAATCAGGACCCAAAAGACACCAAACACTACACACCACTCCTGGACTAACAGCCTCTATTTGGATTAGGACCCAAAAGACACAAACACTAGCACACCACTCCTGGACTAACAGCCTCTGTGGATCAAAATCCAAAAGACACAAACACTACACACCACTCTGACTGGCAGTCTGTCTCTCTGTGCATCAGGAGGACCCAGGAGACACAAACACACACCATTCCTCCATTCCTCACACACCAGTCTCTCTTGCATAAGAACCCAAAACACACCAAACACTAGGGCCTCGCACACACGGCTGAAACTGAGAGTCTCTCTGGATCAGGACCCAAAAGACATAAACACTAACAAACCACTCCTGTGATTAACAGCCTCTCTGTGGATTACAATCCAAAAAGAAACCACACTGAAAAAAAGGATTTGTAATGGTTACTTGATAAATGTGTGGAAACTCGTTGCCTCAAATGAGTTAAGTAACTATAACTTTTCTTTTTCAAGTTAAATGCACTTTACATCTAAAAAGATAAGTTATAGTTACTCAACTCATTTCACCCAACGAGTTTCCACACATTTTTCAAGTAAGCATTACAAATTCTTTTTTTCCAGTGCAACATAGGGCCTAGCACACACCACTGTGACTGATAGCCTCCCTCTGAATGAGGACCCAGGAGACACTGGTACATGTACATTTATGGAGCTTAGTGGGCAGTATAGCCACAGAAGTTGCTGGTTCAATTTCTGGGTGCTTCCATTGTGCCTCTGATCCAGACTTTTAACCCAGGGTATTCATTAGGAATCTTATCTTTACTATTGGTAGCCTATCTGCATGTCGCTTTGGATTATAGTATCAGCTAATTCTGTTCCCAAGTCAGGGCACTGACATGGAATACTAGCATTAGCCTGCACACTTCTGCAGCATGCTTACATACAACACTGAATATTATACAGAAAGCCATCAATTCTCCCTCTGTGAAAATCAGAATCAGATTTTATTGGCCAAGTCAACAAGGGATTTGATTTCGGTAGGTGTTGGCTCTCTATACACTCTACAGCAGAGGTGCTCTGTACTTATAGTAGACATACTGCATGATTAGTAGACTGCAAGACAGACAATAAATGCTCCTATGTACAGTATGTAAGGCACACCAGCAATACACACAAAAAATAATATGATTAACGATAGAAAGTTTGCTGGCGAACACTTCTTGCTGAATGTTTTATTGTGATTTCTTGTTAGTGTGTGTTACTGTGTGTGTGTGTGTGTATGTGTGTGTGTGTGTGTGTGTGTGTGTGTGTGTGTGGCATGAGTTAAGCTAAAGGAATTGTTTGCCATGTAATGTTGACCCACTGTGAATCGGCTTTTCTTCACTATCAGTAATTGTAAACTATCATTTGTATATCTTTATATCTTTTTACTGGGGTTATTGTATTTACTTCTAGGAGTCCCAGACCACGTGGTCATTTTATATTTTAATATTATAGAATTGTTGTTCGGTTGTAAAAGGTCATAATTGTTGACTTCTAAATTCGTCTGGTACGAAATTGGGAGATTGCAACCCAGTAATATCTGACATTTGTATGGAATCAAGCGTGCATCGATTGGCTTACTAGCATGGCACTACTGTAAGTTAGCACCACTTAGTCTGGGTCCCAGAGTCCCTGTGCTCAGGGTTTAGCCTTGCATTCATTTTAGCATAGCATCTCCTATTGCCACTTGTCAGGGAGCCTTTTGTTTTTCAGCATTATAGGTTTGAGGGTTTTTTTGTAGTTTAAAGCAATATAATATCCATCAGATTCAGTGAGTGTTGTTGTTGCATTAGATCTACTGGAAGGAGCAAGCTGTTTTTTTCCTCTTGCAAAACTTTCCATAGCAATAAGTTAAAGGAACAAAGCAGAATGTTTCCTTTGAATGTGAAACTATAGTAAAAGTAAAGTTGGAGTGCTGGTGCACAAGATGAATAATGCAGATTTGATATTTAAACAACACTTTTTTTTTGTCATGACTGTAGATTTTGAAAATCACTGTGAATTATACACTATTGATCAAAGCTAATGACAGACTGTGGAACATGTACATGTGGATGGATCTTTTCTATGATGCCAGTTTTAATTATTCAAACGTTATTGTTATGCACTGCTACACCAAGCAAAGTGAATGTAGGCCTATTTCGAAACCACTCTTGTCTTAATGGTTATGTTACTCACAAATGATGTTCTATATGTTTGTCCAAAGTGTAAAATGATTAAAAAAAAGGTTTTTTTTTATGAAGTGTCATGTTCATGTTCTTGTTTATTCATCTTTGAGAGCGCCCTGGCTGACTCACACTTACGTGTAAAACTCTGAATAAGCGCACGACAAACAGCACCTACACTTCCTGTTGTCGCTCAAAGGGTACTGATCTTTGCGCTTGAAGCTTCACACACGTACATCACACACACACACACACACACATTCTGTGCAGAGAGAGATGAGACAAAGGATGTGCGAGTGCTTCCTCAGCGGCTTGGTGCTGCTTTGCACCCTCACGGTGGCGGAGGCTTCACAAGGTGAGTGGCGGCATCAGCTGATTTGAGGAGACACTATTGTCTGTGTGATATGTTTTAGAGGAGAGGGCTGTGCTGCATGCCACTGTTGCTGTCATCGTTAGTTATCCAGCACATTCAGACACTTTTTGACATATCTGCAGGAAATACATTGCTTGCCTGCATATATTGCTCTACTAAGTTCTTCTATATGGGATCACTTATATGATTATGTATGAGATATGTGATCTTAGCTATATGAGTATGCTACAGTATATCAATGTATCAATGCACTTAGCTCATGTTCCATAAAACTGCAAGAGAATTTGTCTCAACAAAGCATTTTTGACAATGACATAACCACTACCTCTTTACACTCAGATGGAATAATAATAAAAAAAAAAAAATGTGTACTGTAAGTCCCTCAGTGACAGCACTGGGATGGCTATTTCTTTTAGGCCATGAAATACACAGTTGTGTGAATGTAGTTTATGACTGAAAGTCTCTTGTGATACTGATGCACTAGTGTTGATAAGAGTGTTGCTGCTCTACTGAGAGCCTGCGGCACAGATACAGGTATACTGTGTAACCCAAAGGCCCTATAGACACAGAGGTATGACTAGCACTGCAGATAGAGCAACCACAGAAAGGGGCCACAGCATACGACTGGATCCCTATGGGGACAGGACCCCTGTTTATGCAAGAGGGACGCTGGAAAAGTAGCATAGCCTTTGGATGTTGTTTGGCATAATCACATATAAAACTAGACTGATCATACCATACCATCATAGAATGCATACACACATGCTGTACTGTACATACAGTATTTACAAGGACCACAATGGAAACAAGCTCTTTGAGCTTTATTGTTTATCCAATGTTTGCCCTTTTGACATGAGTATGAGTATGTTTTTTAATACACATATTTATTGATTTATTTACTATTTTATTTTTTGTACATTGTCAAAGAAAATGAAAAAAAAAAACAAAAAAACTTGCAGTCAGTTCATGGAGAAACAGTCAGACTTTCTAAAGTCTGTAATGTTTAACAGACTTTTAACTATTATTTCTATCTCCTATCCAGGGCTATCCTACCAAGTGCATCAAAGCCCTCGTGTGGTGCATGTGAACGCCTCTGCAGAGATCTCCTGCTCCTCCCTAGGCCACAAGACATCAGAGCTCCAAGGCCTGTCGTTGTGGCGCAAATTCAAAAGGCTGAAAAGGTGGTGTATCAGGACAGGCCTATAACCAACGGCCTGATAACGCTGCATCCAGACTTCGAGGGCAGGGTCTCAGTCACTCAGTCTCCTGGCGACTGCTGTACATTCAACTTCCAGCTGTCTTTGCTGCAAGTGGAGGACACGGATGGCTACTTCTGCAGCTGGCTATTTTTCAACAGCATCACTGCAGAAGCGCAGTATCAGAACAGCAACTACACGCTCGTCATAGTCCGTGGTGAGGGAGTAGGCTTAGTTACTGTATGTGTGACTCTATGTACTCATAGGCTATTCCTTGAAATAGTAATGAAGCTCACATGTGAAATGTGAAACTTCCTCTTTATTCAAAATAGGCCCTTGTGAATGTAGATGCCAGTGTGATTGCTTGAGTGCAGTTTAGTCACTGAGTTTGCACATACTGCAACATTGTCATTGAGTTTTCGTTTTAATTCATCTCACATCAGTACTGCACACTCCAAGCTATGTCTTAACCGCATATCGTCATAAGACCCAAACCACACGATACCGTATGAGTAATGCACAACTCAATTTTCTTTGAAACAGACTGAGAGTTAATTTGTTAGTTCATTTTTTTGTCCCCTTAGGGAAAAATATCTTCACAGTCAAATGCTACTTTTGCATTATATTTTCATGAGACATTCAAGAGCATGGGACATATTTATAAGCATATACGAAAACACATCACAGGGGTAAAGGACATGACACACATCACGCCTTACTATTTAGATCTCGCTTTCATAGGTTTGTAGGCCTGTTATTTTTGTGGCAGTGCAAGTTACCTAAGGGGGTTATTGTGGTTTTGAACTGTGAGCATTGTTGAAGAGGCAGACTGAGCTGTACCTGTATAACAGGATGGGTTGTTGTCGCCTATGATGCTTGCATAGGAGTAGCAGGGGCGCCGGTAGAAATTTTGGGCCCTATGACAGAAAATAATTTTGGGCCCCCAAACATTTATTTTATATTTCACTATTTTGTCTGGTCCCCCTGTCAGTGCCAGGCCCTTAGAATCATCCTAACCTTTCACCCCCTAGCGGCACCCCTGAGGAGTAGATTGGGAGGAACATGGAGTCCCCTTGAGTTTGCGTATCGCTGACAGTTAACTTCACATGCCAGAGATAGACAGCTAGGTTCTCTCTGATCAGGACTATGAAACGAATCACTCCTCAGAGTGTTCAGACCTAAATATACAGTAGCCAACTCAAGCATTGAGTTTTCATGTCAGGTTTATTTCCATTCAGTGGAACTTTAGCCTACAGTACCAGGTGCAGTTATAAGTGCAGTCCAGTCAGCCTTCTCTTGGTTTGGCTGCTGTTTAGAATGTCTATTACATCATTCAGTAGTGTTGTGCCTGAACGTGTTCATTGAACAAAAGTTTGTCATCAGAACCCTCTAGAAATAACATTCATTTGTTCGGTAGACTTTGATGCTGAGACAACCCCCCCTGGGCCTACACTGAAGGACATATAGTATATTATGTAAGCATAGATAAAACAGAGTGTGTAAGCTTTCTCAGGAAGTCTATGCAAGTCTCTGCAGAAAAGCTTACTACCACACATTTAGTCATCAGCACGTCAGTCATCACGGCTGAACTCTGTGATGGGTGCATGAGTGCATGTGTCACTATCTGCATATATATGCCACCATCTGCATATGCCACTTCCTCCCCTCTAGCACTGTTGTCCTCAATGTGAATTGCCCTGAGAGTGTCTAACTTTTTTTTTTTTCATATCTCATCTCCCACAGATCAAAAAGGGCCTTGCTCCAGGCCGGGCGGAGAGCAGCTGTACCGACTGTTCCTAGGCCTGAGTGTGGTGGTGTGTGTGGTCATGTTCCTCATCTTCGCTGGGGCACTAATATGGAGGTGTACACTGGTAGGTCAAAAGCGGTGGAAGGGAGGGAGGGAGGCGCTGTGCTACACATGACTGAAACAATAATTTTGCTCCTAACAATTATTATATCATGATTATAATCATTTCATTACATGGCTCTGTAGAATGCTGAGGGAGGCTCCATTCATTTTGGTCAGTAGTCAAGTTCAAGTTGTGTTGTCAACTACTTGTGCATCTGTGGACGCCATGAAGCATTACATTTAAAATATGTTACTGTGAAGCCTTCTCTTGTCATTTTGGCAAGTAGCAGGATAATGTATTGTGCACCAGTCATTATAGAAAAATACCCTTGGTTCCACTCGCCCTCCTCCCCCTTTTTGTGCAGAGTCACTACTGTCAACCCATCTGTAGACAAGCAGTCAACAGATTGAGAGAAAGATGGACCTTGTGTCAGGGGCCACGGATAATGTTTGGAGTACATCAGTGTGTGTGCGTGTGTGTGTGTGTGTGTGTGTGTGTGTAAGTGTGTGTGTGTGTGTGTGTGTGTGTGTGTGTGTGTTGGCAATGGATATATTTCTTTTTTTTCTTTTCCTCTTTAGAGGACAGAGTAATATATACAGGAAGTTTATGTGGCAGGTCCCTGTGATCCCCAGAGCATATGAAACAATAACAAAAACAAGACGGACAACATGACGGATTAGGCAGATAGACAGATAATTTTACCCCAGTGGAGATTGTGAAGCAACTCACATTGTCAAGCATTTTTCCTCTAGCTGAATTAAGTGGTTTTTTTTTTAAACAAACCTTAAGTTTAGCAGTATAATGTGTTTTACAAGGGCAAATCAAAACTAGAAGTGTAGAAATATTAGGACAAAGAAAGAAGCTGTTATTGCCATTGGTAAGGATTGTATTGTCAGCCTTTTCTTCGATAACTTAATATGAGAGTTCTTCAGATTCCGAAATGTAAAACAGCTATGTAATCTGTCTTCCCTCAGAAAAAAGGCAAATATGACCCCTATGAAAGCCGCCAGGATGTACTTCATCATCATCATAGCCACCGTCGTCGACCTCCACCTCCTCTTCCTCCTCAGCATCCACAGCATCCGCAGCATCTTCATCGTCAATCTCAGAACAATCATCACCAGCACCATCATTATGAAACTCAGAACTATCATCATCCAACTCACACCAATCATCATCAACACCATCATCAGTGTCAAACTCAACAACATTATCTGAATCACCAGTCTCCTCCCCCTCATCTCTCATCCCAGCACCGGTCCTCACAACACAAACGCCATCATTAGTGTGAACAGTGAAGGAGGGATGGAAATAGAGAGAGACAGATTGATCTGTAAATGCTGTAGAATCAGAATCAGAATTTATTATTTGATTCTGATTCTGATTCTGATTCTACAGCATAGGCTGTAAACCCAAAGCTGTGTCTGCGTTTTTCAAAAAAGTCTTCAAAGAAGAATAAAAAAACACCAAGGCATACTGAATTCCTTTTATAATCATATATTCTTGAGCTAGGCAACAAGGTGGTTTTGAGGAGGCTTTGAGGTTTTGATACCCAGACAAAGACCTACTGTAGCGTCGAAACGCGTTGGTCAGTCTTTTTTTGTTGCCTTGCTCAAGAATATATAGTAATTATAAAAGGAATTCAGTGTGCTTTGGTAATTTTTTCCTCTTTGAAGACTTTTTTTGAAATGCTCAGTACCCACGGTCACTAAAGAGCACCTGAACTTTGTGCAAAAATAAGGACTCCTTGCAACGCTTCCTGTTCCCTTTGCAAACTGTGTCTGTGTTTATCTGCTGGGTTTAAATGTTTATTTTGATGTTTATTTTATTAGCATCTTTATGCTTCTACTGAATGTACTTTGTAGTTAGGTGTATAAAAACAACTAAAAAAAACAACTTAAAATATGTAATTAAAATATATATATAGACTTTTGCCATTTTTTTCATGAACTAAATGAGAAATACAGTACTGTAGCTCTTCATGTAATGCTTAACAGTTTTTTTGCTGATAGAAGAAAAAGCTGCTTGCTGATGCTTGTCGCATATTTTTGTCTTTGATGTTTACATCAGGTTTAGGTCAGCAAAAGTTTGCACCTATGCCTTTCACCTCACCACATCCTCACTGTGCACTTTTTGAAAAGGAAATCAACTCAGGCCTTTTCACCTTTTTTCCAGAACAAAAGATTTTGTAGGTAACGCTGTCTCTCATCCTGTTTCAGAGACAGACTCGTTGTATTTGTTGAGGCTTGTTGAGGCTTGTTGCACCGCTGCAGAAGGTCTATAAAATGAATATGTCTTAAATGTTTTGTTTGTGATATTGGAAAATAAAACAGCATGTTTGTGTATCTTGGCCTGCCTTCGACATAAGCTATCTATTCCCCTTATAATATAACTTTTAAAAGCAACTAAAACTTTAGGTACTTTTTATAATTGCATGACATGCAGCCTCACAAGTATTTTGCCTAAATCTAATTACCGGGCCGGCAGCATGCTATTAGGCTAGACATCTCTATTCATATAGTTAGCTGAAAAGAACTCATATAAATATTTTCTTTATTTTGATATTTTGTGATTTGTTTATTGCACAGAGATAAATGAGTGTAAAATGGTCATAGACCTTCCACACATTGTGAGATAATTGGACATTGGGGGATATTAGAAAGAGACCTCAAGTCATTTGAAAATGGTACATCACCTTTTTATTAGGCAACCTGAGAAAACAATGACTACATTTAGTCTAGTTAACATGCATCGCACATAGACCCACGTACCACCATTTGCGCCATTAAAAGTTTAAGCCAAAGCCAGCCAATAATTTTGTAAGCCAAATTGAGCCGCCAGCTGATAAAGGTATGGCTGACCCAGGTAACATTTTGCAACAACTGCTTCTATCGGTCACACAGAAAAATGAGCCTACACACGAAAATAAACAATAGGCTATAAGCAGCCTTTCCCACCGACATCCTCAGACACATTAGAACACACCAGTGTAGTGTGTATGACTACAAATGTCAAAGAAAGTGGTTAAAACAGTGTTTTTGCAGTTTAAATGGTTTTCAAAACCATTTAGTAAATAAACAATATTTGGCTGCTTGCACAGTTTTAACCACTTTTTCAATTTGTAGGCCTATGTCTACATGCCTATGGCCTATGTAAACACTATTCTGTGTTGTAAGATGTCTGTTGATGTTTCACAGTTTTTGTGGTGACATTAGAAGTATGTTAAGATATTAAAAATCTAAATTCTGCCCCCATGAGTTAGTTGTTAATGCCAATTCTCTGTTCAAGGAAACCTACTGTATATGGTTGGACCAAAATGTCTTGCGTCTTCAGTATTGGCTAATCTCGAGTAGCTTGAGCAATAGAGCTCTTGTTGAAATTGACTGAAGTTGCCCTCTACTGCCATCCAATTTATTTTAGTGATAGTGCCCATAAAATGTCTGATAAAATGCATACTTCAAATAGTGTCTAAGAGTGCTTTAAAGTCCCCAAGTGCTGTCTGAAGGATAGACTATAAAAGAGAGACAGAAATGGACTGAGATGGAGATGGAGTTGAAGGCTATAGACAAAAAAATATCAGCACATTTCTGCATGTCCCAAAAAGTGATGGAAAGGGGCCAAGAACCAGCACTGAGGCCAGTGAATGTTTGATTCCAGATAAGAGGCGAAGGCAAAGCCTTGAGTGAGAGAGAGAGAGAGAGAGAGAGAGAGAGAGAGAGAGAGAGAGAGCACAACAAGCTTTGATCATTAGCCTCAATAATAATAATAAAAAAGTCTTTAGGAGACAGCCGAACAGGGGTTGCCTTTGATCATGCTGGTATTTAAAAAAAAATATTATTGTGAAATTACCATGACTTAGTATTTGTTTTAGGTAGTGACCTAGTATTTGTTTTAGGAGTGTGTGTGTGTGTGTGTGTGTGTGTGTGTGTGTGTGTGTGTGTGTGTGTGTGTGTGTGTGTGTGTGTGCAGGGAAAGAGGAATCACACGTTTGTTGGTGGAACCTTTTTAGTAGGAACCTCGTTACACACGGAATGTTAAAAGCGATGCACTCATACAAACGCTGTCTTTTGAACCACAGAATGTTTACCTATGTGGACGTTTGACTTTTTATGCCATACAGTTGCACTTTTGTTCTCCAGCTCACTATGTGAATTCGTCTATGGTCCTAGTAAGTGATTTCTCCAGATGAGCTATATATTTTTTTGCATTTTAAAATCGTCTTGAGGAACTTGTTTGTTGCTCATGCAGACAGTTCCAAAGTTTTGACACAACCGAGAGCTGAAGTAACGTTAACGCTACGCTAACTAATGTTTACAATGAGAAAGCTAATATTAGCATTGGAAAATGCCATGTCATTGTAGTACTACGGTATAGCCGTTTTAAGTTTTGTCATGCCATTTAGCAGAGATTTTTAGGAGTATTGCAAATCCAGTTAGGGCCTGAATTTCAGTGCTGTCAGAGGCACTACTTTACTGGAGTTAAACCTGTCAACACTAAATGAGCTCAGCTATTCTTTGAAATGTACTTTCCCTTGTTTGCATGACGCAAAGACTCCATACATCAGGCTATAATTAGTCGATGAAAAGCCTAATTCCTGCCTGGATTGTGTAATCTGTGCATGAATAATCTACTTCTTCGCCAAGGAGCTCATGCAATGCTTGCTTTTGTTTCAGTAGGCTACTGTATTTAAACTATCCACAAAATGAAGCGAATTGTCCCAAAATCGCTGCTTTTCATGGTTAACTCATCAAGGACATCACCGAGAAACACTGTGTATGGTAAGTAAAATGTGGCATTAACGTTACCCTTAACTTTAGTTAGTAACGTTGCCGGGCAGTGTTGTCCAAACGTGTGGATATCTTGAGAACATGCCACTGATTTTTATGCAAGGAAGTCCTGTTAAGAAGTTATCAGTTATTGATTTAGCTGTCATTGATGTTTGCTAGAGGCAGTGTTCTGCTCCCTCCTTGAATGATAAGGACTTCATTGAAGTGGATTAATCTCTAACATGACTTTCCCTGTGACGTGACATACCTGGGATTGATTTCTTTGTATTGTTCTTTCAGCACTACGTGGGCTTTCCACAACTCTTGACCCTAAAACGAAAGTTTGCATCGTGGGTGGAGGTCCAGCAGGTTTCTACACAGCTCAGCACCTAGTAAAGGTCAGCCTTTGTAATCAGTAGTTTACCTCAAGTCTTCCATCCATGATTAGGTCATGCCTTAAGCTAATATCTCCTATCTGTCTGTCAGCGTTCTGAAAAGAAGCAGGCTAACGTTATAGTGGTGCATTGGCAAGGCTTTCTATGTGCAATTTAATAGGCTTTATATGACTCATTAATATGTTTGGCACACAGGTGCATGAGATTGTGGAGACAAACAATATGACTTTTTTTTTTAAGATGTATTTTGGGCTTTTTATTAGATAGGACAGTGTAGAGATGACAGGAAACAAGTGGGAGAGAGAGAGAGAGAGAGAGAGAGAGAGAGAGAGAGATGGGGTGGGATTGGGAAATGACCTTGGGTCGGAATCGAACTCTGGTCCCTAGGGTAATGGTCTGACGCTCTAGCCACTGAGCCACGGCGCCCCCAACAATATGACTTTGATATGAAACCTAGACTGATACCTAGACTGGCATCATTGCTATTGTTTGTAGAGCAGAGGCACGGCAGTGACAACACCTCACTTACCTTCAAGCTCTCAGGGTCAGAATCTGGAAGGCAGTGTTATCAGTATGTGAGTCTGCAGATGTTTAGGATGTTTCATGAAAGTGGATTATTCACCCCTGTGCCTGGAGTTATGTGGGTTAAAGCATTTTGGCCTTGGTGCATGCATTTTCCTAGTGTGGCAACCCCAATTTTACCTTTTTTTTTTACCCAATTTTACCTTAGCATAGAAACTGGAATGTAAAGTAGCCAGATAACAACTCTTTGACAACATTACATTCCAGGACCTACTGTATGTTAAGCTAAACCTAAAATTGGGTTTGCCAGACTAAGAAATCTTGCACTGAGACCATAATGCTTTTACCCACATATGTAACTCCAGGTACCACTATGAATAACACAATTTCGCCTACATCAATATTTCCTTTCTCAGTCACTTACTCACTGGCTCACTAACTCACTCATACACACACACACACACACACACACACACACACACACACACACACACACACACACACACACACACACACACTCACACACACAAACCCACTCACACACACACACAACACACACACACAACACACACAGGCTGGTCCAGCTGAATAATATAAACACACACAAACACACTGGCCCCTTTGAAGAACACACCCACCAACACCACACACACACACACACACACACACACACACACACACACACACACACACACACACACACACACACACACACTGGCCCAATGTTTTTCTCTCTGTAGCTGAATAATATAAACACACACAAACACACTGGCCCCTTTGAAGAACACACCCACCAACACCACACACACACACACACATACACACACACACACACACACACACACACACACACACACACACTGACCCAATGTTTTTCTCTCTTTGAGCTTCATTTGCAGAATAAAAGTGTGCACATGTTTTACATGACTCCCCCTTCTCCGCATCACCAGTTGTAGACTGGTAGATGAGTGCATTCATTTATGACGCTAGTACTTCAACGCCATAAGAGCCCGATGCTACTGCTTTAACGCCACACATCCGCTATGATGCTAGCACTTTAGCAGCATCTAATCTCACCCTACATAGCTGATGCTAGTGCTTTAACGCCACACATCCGCTATGATGCTAGCACTTTAACGCCATCTTGTCTCACCCTACTTAGCTGATGCTAGTGCTTTAACGCCACACAACCAGAGGTGGAAAAAGTACAGAAAAATTGTAACTAAGTAAAAGTATCTTTACTTTGCTTAAATTCTACTCAAGTAAAAGTAAAAGTAACCAACAAAAAATCTACTCAAGTAAAAGTAAAAATTACTTCATTTGAAATTTACTTAAAGTACAAGTTACTTAGTTACTTTCAATTATTTGATATATATTAAAAAATCATTATCAAAAGGAATGCTAGGGTGTTGCTTGGTTGCTTTAGCAACCCCAAGAATTCATAAACCACCTGAGAGACTGAGAGAGTACTTACATTGGCCTACACGCCAATCACAATTCATAAGGTTTTCCGTTTTTTTAGATAAGAAATGTGATCCTAGGAGTTGTAGGTTAGGTATCAAACTTTAATCTCATTATGACCAGGCAACCGATCCAGATAACAGTGACAGTAATGAGCCCAGCCAGTTCACATCTTAAGGCGTGATTTGTTAATTTTGGCATCTTGAGAGTGCTAGAATAAGGTAGCCGACTAGCTTTACGGTATTCAGGGCTACCCTAACCCTGGCTAGACTCAAATTGACCTGGACTGAAGCAATGGTTATAATGGCTGACAACATTCCATAGCCAAGGATTTCCTTTGCTTTTAAATTACTGTACAAGAATCAGGGTCAGCTCTACGCTACAGTAAATATAGTCTGTATTAACTTTCGGTTCAAGCCAAATATTTTTTCCTCACAATGATTTTTTTACTCAGTAATCAGGGAGGTTTCAAAAAAGTAGTGAAGTACAAAGTACAATACTTGCCTAAAAATATACTCAAGTAAAAGTA
>JAODXP020006220.1:55000-57892 GCA_027497455.2 Sardinella longiceps
TGTTTTTTAAGCTCAATGGTGTTTTTTGCCCCCAACAGCACCTTCCAGGCAGCACAGCCTAAAAGGCACTACCCTTACCCTATTCCTAAACCTAACCCCCTCAACCCTCATCCTAACCCCAAACTGAGGGGAGTAGTGCCTTGAAGGCAGCTCTGCCTGGAAGGCACTGTTGAGGGCAAAAAATACCAATGACCGTTTTTTAAGCAGAAAAACAAATCACAGGATGTGCGAAATCAGATTGGGAACATTCCGGGCTAAAGTCCCGACCTGGCTCATTCAATGTGCCCCCCCCCCCCCCAACTGTAATTGGCTCATACAACCTTTCCCTCCTGTCCAATCCACCGGGTGGGTGCTACACATTGGTGGTGGTTAGTGGGGTCCCCCCTTCCACTGCAAAGCGCTTTGGTTCAACTGCGTTGTGTTAAAATTCGATGTACAAATACACTTGACTTGACTTGAATTAATTACTTTAAAATTTGGGATGTAGATGCTTTAACCCCACCTTTTCAACCTGGGAGCACAACTGAACAAAATCAACTCCAGTATACAAGGAGAAAAGTCAAGCGGTGAAGCAGACTTTTTTTCTTGTGTACATTTCATTACCTTTCACCTGTACGTATTTGTGTGCTCACCTTATTTACCTAGTATTCTTGAAGCGCTGTCATTCATTTCGCAATAGCTTCAGGTGTTTATACTGGTTTGGTTTTGTAAGTGTTGAGTGCCTGTGGCTGTGTGGAAAGTTTTCCCGCCTAGTTTTCTTGAGAATCTGTGGAAAGTTTGCCTTAATTGTCTTCTTGAGTTCTCCCACAGTGTTTGCCAACAGAATTGTGTTGTGAATTTGGAGGGGTTTTGGTCTCTTGAATATGTGCAGTCCCCATGATTTCAACTTCTAGTCCATTGTTTGAATGAATGAATGAATGAATGAATGAATGAATGAATGAATAGCATTTATTGTCAATTCCATTACATGTATAAGACATACAAGGAATCAAAATTGGGTTCCTCCCTAACCCTACAGTGAAATACACAGACATGGAATTCATTATGACAGCGTTTCTCAAACTGTAGTGGGGCGCAGACACATGACTGGTGGGGCGCGAGACATCTCTTTGCTAACGACCTGCGATCGACCTTTGCGAGCGCTGTCATTCATTTCGCAATAGCTTCAGGTGTTTATATTGGTTTGGTTTTGTAAGTGTTGAGTGCCTGTGGCTGTGTGGAAAGTTTTCCCGCCTAGTTTTCTTGAGAATCTGTGGAAAGTTTGCCTTAATTGTCTTCTTGAGTTCTCCCACAGTGTTTGCCAACAGAATTGTGTTGTGAATTTGGAGGGGTTTTGGTCTCTTGAATATGTGCAGTGCCCATGATTTCAACTTCTAGTCCATTGTTTGAATGAATGAATGAATGAATGAATAGCATTTATTGTCAATTCCATTACATGTACAAGACATACAAGGAATCAAAATTGGGTTCCTCCCTAACCCTACAGTGAAATACACAGACATGGAATTCATTATGACAGCGTTTCTCAAACTGTGGGGCGGGCCCCACTAGTGGGGCGCAGACACATGACAGGTGGGGCGCGAGACATCTCTTTGCGATCGACCGACAGCCGCACCAAGCCCCCAAAATTCGTCAGATATGCATATGACAGTAAATTGAGCTTTCCAGTGGTGTTATTTGCTAGTTGCTGTGATGAGGGGTTTGAGAAATTTGGCTTTGAATTAGTAACATGTAAATTCTACTGTTGTCAAAAATCTGTAGCCTACTCGCAAAGTATTCCTCATGGAGATAATATGCGCAAATTGAGCCTTCCAGGTGGGGCCTGAAAATTCTCTGCCTTCCAAAGTGGGGAATGACAGAAAAAGTTTGAGAACCTAGGGTTAGGGTTGCATTATGACGATGACAATGGCAAGGCATACCTCATGATAATGACAATGACAAAGCATACTTCATGACAATGACAATGGCAAGGCATACCTCATGACAATGGCAATGACAAGGCATACTTCATGACAATGACAGACACCGCATGGGGGGGTAGGTTAGGAGAGGAAGCGCACATCACCACCTAGTAGTGATGAATGGTATCAGAAGGGGAGAGATGAGGGGGAAAAAACAACAACCGCCCAGACAGTATGTGGTAATATGCTTGTCACCTGCTGTTTGAAGTGTTGCGGCTTACAGTAAGGGCTGGGGTTACAGCCGGAAACGGTGTTCATGTTTTAATATTTGATTTCTTGCTGATGCAATAAATTCCGGAAACGGATTTCGCCATGACGTCTTGTGATCATTACAATACTTTGATAAGACATTGACAGGACAAGACAGGGGTAGGGCAGGGGTAGAGGAAACAGTCCCAGACAACTGATGCAGATTGAAGCCTGTTCTGGCTTGCTTCGCTCTGTATCCCTGAAGTAGTTTTTCTTGGCTTGACAGTTTGAATATCACACATGACCACAAAATGGTCAGATGTTGCTCAAGCAAAATAAACGTCCGCATGAATGAAAGATGTGTTCCAGAATACACCATAAAAAACTTGTGAATGTGTGTTTTTTTGCAATACAAAAATAGCCGTAGTAATAAATTGAGGTTTCCTGGGTGAGTGCTGTCGTGTGTGGGGTGGATGGGAGTGGAGCTGGCTGAGACGGGGACTAAAAGAGTCCGTTTATTTTTGTTTAGATAACTTTAATGTCCCAGAAGGGCAATTCATTTTACAGTACAATACACCCCCACACATATAAAATACATCTAAAATACAGTGAAGGAGTGTATTGCACTTCCCCAAAGGCCTAATGTCACTATGCAGTACTGCAGATGTTCAGGGTGAAATATAGAGTGTTTCTCAAAGTCGAGAATGCTTCCTAGGTAGCACTCGGAAGTCGTACACTTCAG
>JAODXP020006221.1:10000-12500 GCA_027497455.2 Sardinella longiceps
TCCTCAGGGGTAAGGGACAAGTGACGAAAGAGAGTTGCAGAGATCTCCGTCTTTTTGTTACGTCGAAGCAAATTCAAAATTTGTGGAATGGTACTAATAAACTGAGTCGCTATCGTTTTATGGAGTTATTGAGAGTTTTTTTTTGGATGTATCCCTTAATATTAGATCAGGCAATGACAATAATTATGACACTACAATATATTAGCGAGCTAAAAAAACAGAATATTAGCGAGCACTAGGCTAGCTAGGGGCGTCTAGATTTCTAGGCTAATCGCGTGCATAGGCGACTTGACAGACAACCCCCCTCTACCCCATCCAGCCCTTCCAGACTCTAGTACAGAAAATTTTATGTACAGAGATGGCCTGTCAGGCTATCAGTGCAGGGCAGACCAACTCTGGCTACATTAACACTACTGAGGAGTGTGTGTGTGTGTGTGTGTGTGTGTGTGTGTGTGTGTGTGTGTGTGTGTGTGTAGCAGAGCAGTAAACGCTGCAGAGGTCTGCACACACAGTCTGTGCTCTATTCAGTAGTCAGAGGGCTCAGTATGTACAGTACACATACACACACACACACACACACACACACACACACACACACACACACACACACACACACACACACACACACACACACACACATACGCACACATACTCTTACTCTCGCTCACACTCACTCACACACACACTGGATATATGGATTTCTCAGTGTGTAGCTCATACAGCTATATACTTCAAGTGCTGAATGTACACACACACACACACACACACACACACACACACACACACACACACACACACACACACACACACACAAAGCTTAAGTGTTTAGCTTTGAGTGTGTGTGTGTGTGTGTGTGTATATGTGCCCTGAAAAGAGACTATGTAGGTGCGGTCTCAGTGTGTGTGTGTGTGTGTGTGTGTGTGTGTGTGTGTGTGTGTGTGTGTCCATGTTATATAACCGTCTCTAAACAAATCATCCTCTTACTGTTAGAGGAAAGAAGAGAATGCAGAGAGAGAGAGAGAGAGAGAGAGAGAGAGAGAGAGAGAGAGAGAGAGAGAGAGAGAGAGAGAGAGAGAGAGAGAGAGAGAGAGAGAGAGAGAGGAGAGGAGAGAGAGAGAGAGAGAACGAGAAAGCAGGAAAGTGTGAAAGAGGAGAAGGCAGCTAGGTGGAGGCGGGGTGATGAACTGAACGAGCAAAACAGGGATCTGTGTGAGTTCAAGAGAAAAGGGAGAGAGGAGAGAGAGAGAGAGAGAGAGAGAGAGAGAGAGGGAGAGAGAGAGAGGAGGTTAAAGACAGAGGGAGAGAGAGAAAGACACAGAGCGAGAAAGAGGGGTGGTTAGCAGGAGAAAGGGGGATAGAATAGGAGAACGAGAGAGGGAGAGAGAAGCGAGAGGTTAGAGAGAAAGAGGAGGATAGAGAGAGTGAGGAAAGAGAGATGCGAGAAAGAAGAGGTTAGAATAAGAAAGAGAGAGAGAGAGAGAGAGAGAGAGAGAGAGAGAGAGAGAGAGAGAGAGAGAGAAGCGAGAAAGAGGGGAGGTTAGAGAGAGAAAGAGGAGGATAGAATAAGAGGGAGAGAGAGAAAGAGAGAAGAGAGAAAGAGGAGGTTAGAAAGACAGATTGTTGGCGAGTAGCTGCAAGGGCTCTCCTGCTGACTGTGACAGTAGGTCCTGACATCCTCTGACCCACCAACACCCATGATCAAACCACTGCAGAGATGAACAGAGAGAGAGAGAGAGAGAGAGAGAGAGAGAGAGAGAGAGAGAGAGAGAGAGAGAGAGAGAGAAGTGCAATAGGCAGAGGAAGTGAACCGTCTAACTCCCACATCACACCCACTCACTCCCACACACACCCACCCACACACACACACATCTGTTCTTTTCACCTCATCCCCCTCCCCTGCGGGTGTGTGTGTGTGTGTGTGTGTGTGAGTGCACTTGCTTGTAGTTCATCAGCGGGTCCGTCTGTAACACGCTCAGACGCGGGGAGTCTCTGATCGCTCTTGGAACAAAGACGGGGGCTGGAGAGAGCCTTTGGCAGCACATAGTCCTGCTCTTGTTTGAAGCACACACACACACACACACACACACACACACACACACACACACTCACACACCAGCAGTCCTGCTCTTGTTTGAAGCTTCAGACACCACAGAGAGCTATTACTCATGCGGCTAGTGCTTTTGCTTTTGCTACACTTTTCAGTCTAAGGTGCTTTACTACTGTGGCTAGCGCTGTTGCTAAAGCTCTCAGTCTAAAGTACTATTACTGATGCGGCTAGCGCTGTTGCTACAGCTCTCATTCTAAGTACAACTGATGTGGCTAGCGCTGTTGCTACAGCCTTCAGTCTAAACTACTATTACTGATGTGGCTAGCGCTGTTGCTATAGCCTTCAGTCTAAAGTACTATTACTGATGTGGCTAGCGCTGTTGCTAAAGCTCTCAGTCTAAAGTACTATTACTGATCTGGCTAGCGCTGTTGCTAAAGCTCTCAGTCTAAACTA
>JAODXP020006221.1:22500-27500 GCA_027497455.2 Sardinella longiceps
GGGCTCTCCCCTAAGAAATTTTTGAAAAATGAGTTGTCATTTCCTGCAATCTGGTGCATTTTAAATCAGATTGTATTGCATTTTCGTGAAAAAAAAAGATTTGGAAAAATGTCAAATTTAGAGTGACATTTTTTTTCTTCAGAGTGAGACCGTGAGATTGATGTTGATAGAGTGACTGTCACTTGAGATGCGTGAGTGTTGGCAACCCTGCACACACTGTAGTGTACATGCTAATAGTGCTGCGGATACGCTAACATTATGTTTAGGTTTATAGCACACAGTGCAGTGTGTTGGTTTGGTATGTGTTTGTGTGTAGTTGGTGTGTGTTAGTGTGTGTGTTGTTGGTGTGTGTGTTGGTGTGTGTTTGTGTGTGTGTTGTTAGCACCCAGTGTGTTAGCTAGCTAGCTGTGTATTTATACTCCTAGGTCTCCTGTGCAGTGCTGGGCCTGTTTCTTACCCAATCTGTCCTATTTGGTCCTTTAGTCAATGCTAGCTTTGCTCTCATCTACCCCCTCAAACCCCCCCGTGCTTCCATAATGAAACTAAATTGCTGTGCTTTTTGAACATGCTGTTCCATCTTGAGCCTACACATGGTAGCTACTTGGGTTGTGCTCCTCAAGCCACCTGCCTCATTTTGTGCTGGACAAAGGCCCTCATTACTGCAGCTGGTAGCCATTCAACACACACACACACACACACACACACACACACACACACACACACACACACACACACACACACACACACACACATAGTACACACACACAGTACACACACACACACACACACACACACACACACACACATAGTGCACACACACACACACACACACACACACACACACACACACACACACATACACATATATACCTCCTCTCCTACCCCCAGAGAGAGTTAGCCTTTCAATAGACTACATCTACCTCCGCATTGGCTCAAATGGCCACCACTCAGGCAAAGCCAAGGGCTGCCGACCTCCTGCCTTTTATTTTCAAGCAATTACACAGAATAGTGCAGGGAAAAGGGGGGAGGGGGGGACACAAGAGTAGGTGGAGGACGGGAGAGAGAGAGAGAGAGAGAGAGAGAGAGAGAGAGAGAGAGAGAGAGTGTGACAGAGAGAGTGAGAGAGGCCTACACAATAAGACCAAGACTTTAAAACCAGGACTGCACTATGCTAAAGTGGTCCTCAGTGGAAGTGATGAAACTTCCTATCACAACAAAGGGAGCTCATCTGATAGTGAGTGACTGTACTTTTATTTCAATGAACTACACAAGATAGTAGCTAGCAGCTGCTAATCCATTGGTCACACAGGCGATAAAATCACTGGTGTTGGGCGACTAGTTCCCATTCATTTTCAATGACGGTAGGCAACGGGCGATTAGTACAGGCAACTGAGCAACATATCACCTGGTGGGCGAGGAAAAAATAGAAATGCAGGCTATTTTCTGCAAAACGTTTGGCGATTTAACAAGGCGATTTTCCATGCACACCAATCAGAGTGAAGCCATGCGTGACGGCATACTTTCAAAAAGAATTTTGATCGGACATCCAGCGTGGCGGAGCTAACTCCAAAATTGCATTTAACTGTAACAAATTAAGAAGTTAAGGATTTATGACTTGATATTTTGTAAAACGAGACGGCAAATGAGGTAAGATAAATCTGAAAACATGGGTTTTGTAACACAAAAATACATCTGTGGCAATATACGTTGTCGCTACCTGACGCATGTTTTAGTGTTTGCCGGTAGCAACGAACTTCAAACGAGTCACGCCTCCTTGGCAACCGAGTTGCTGGTTCAAATCGCCCAGTTGTCCTCCCGTGTGACCAAAGGGTGAGAGTCTACTTTAGCCTGACAAAGCCCGCCCATAATAAGAATGTTCACCCGTATCCATGGTCTGGGAACGGTCCTCTGGGGCGTGTTTATATCGGTAGAGAGTCTACCGGCCAATAAGCGAAGCTGATTAGGCGAGCTGTCCAATTGTTTCTAACCAGAAGAGAATGCCCTCCTCTCCGCAGTATAATCGCGTCAGGTTAAAGAACCTCCAGACCATGAATACGGATGAACAGCAGTATTATGGTCGGGCTATGTCAGGCTAAGTCTACTTGCCACTGAGTGTGAAAGCACACTGTAGTTGATGATGCATAGATATAGCTTCTTTACTGTTCCATGCGGGGCTGTTGCAACGGGATATAGCCTCCAATATCAGCTTACAATGCACTATTCTCATTATATAGGCTAACACTGATTGTATGACCACAGGGAACAATCTTGACCTGAATGATGAATGTACTGTACGGTAGCTAGCAATTAAATGTTTACATCATGGAAGTCTATGCACTTTTTGGTGATCAGATACAGAGCATTTTAAATTTGTTCATTTTAATTGTTCATGTAGAGGTGTAATGTGAGATTTTAGCCTGGGGAAAGAGTACTGTACTGTACGCTCACCAAATAATCACACTGATTAAAGTTACACCATCCAGTGGGCTAGCAGTCAAACAAAGCTGTGGCTAAATGTTTCTGTGGATAGCAGTCAAACAAAGCTGTGGCTAAATGTTTCTGTGGATAATCCTCCATGGGGAATTGTGTAGTTGGTGACAGAAGCCGTGATCAAAATGTATCACCGATTGAATGGGCTAAGAAGGTACAAATTATGTAAACCAAATAGGCTAGTAAGCTCCAGCTACGTCATTTGACCTAGCCTCCCTGCTAACCTAAACACAGAGAGTTGTGTGATGCTCTTGGGGAAATGAAATTGCATATTCTGTCTTCGGCTGGCAGGCAGCAAAGCAGAGCTTGTGAAGAAAAAGATTTCAGTTTGATTCTGCAAGTGGGGGCTTCAAAGATTCCATGAAAATATTCATGGCTCATGTAGGCATTTCATATATTTGTATATGTATGTTTATGTATGGGGGATGAATGTCCTGTTTGACAATGTACCTGAAGAAATCATGCTGCATGCCGTATGTTATATGTGCATGCGTGTATGTGTGTGTGTGTGTGTGTGTGTGTGTGTGTGTGTGTGTGTGTGTGAATGTGTAATGTGTGGTACTTCCCAGGAGTGCATTTCCTAAAGCAGAGTTGCTAAATAAGTTAGCAGCGTTGTCAGCTAGCGACTGTGGTGTTGAGAATCCCCTCAGGACAAACTCCATCTCCACTGCTTCTTGTTCGGTGCATTTCCAGCACATTCTATGACATCAGCACAGTTCTTACACCACATTCCGTGACCACACCACACCCCAGTTCTTATTTGACAGCAGCTGAGCTTTATCCCCATGGGACTGCTAAGCTAATAACAGTCAGTCTGCCATAGAGTCAACTCATGCCGGATTTAGCCATTATGTGTGGGTGCTATCTTGTTTTGCTATTGTTGTTTGTTTGTTTGTTTGTTTGTTTTTAGTTTTGTGTGTGTGTGTGTGTGTGTGTGTGTGTGTGTGTGTGTGTGTGTGTGTGTGTGTGTGTGTGTGTGCGTGTGTGTGTGCATGTGATCAAGTCGGAGTGCTAATGGCATTTTATTGTTCATTCACAGTCCTTGGGCTCACTAAGCACCTTACAAGCAATTAAGTTGGGAAGTAAAACGGCCTTAACATTATTTTCCCGACTAGATTAGTTATTAATCTTAATTTACCCCCTTTTTAGCCTTTAATGCATATTAGTAGGGCCTTAATTTGGGAACAGGGCGCTTGATTTCTGCTTAATCGGCTGATATGTGTTTGGCTAACCACTTAATTACAACTGAATTAGGGCAGAGATTTACACATTAAACATTTCTTAAAGGCACAGGGTTTCAGATGAACGTGTCGTGGCTGTTTCCCAACTTGCAGATCCGGTTACTCTGGAACTCGGAACGATGATGATTGCTTAGGGACGCTCCACTTTCTTCTCTCTTTTTGTATTTATTTATTTATTTATATTTTAAATTTAAGCTAATCTGATCTGTATCTGACTTGTCAAAACCTTAATCAATACATGGAGTAATTTTGTGTGGCTGAGGCGTTGTACAGATAACGACTCTCTCTCTCTCACCATGGCAACAGAGAGATCAATAAGCTCCAATGTCAGTGTTCTAAACTTCTCCAGACTCCGGACCATGAGTTAGAAATGAAAGGAGACAAAGCATGCTGCACTCATAGAGTATGGAGCTTTCAAAAGAAAGTGTGTGTGTGTGTGTGTGTGTGTGTGTGTGTGTGTGTGTGTGTGTGTGTGTGTGTGTATGTGTGTGTGTGTCCGGACCATGAGTTAGAAATGAAAGGAAACAAAGCATGCTGCACACATAGAGTATGGAGCTTTCAAAAGAAATGCCCTTTTCATCTGGAGCATCTCAAAAAAAGAGTTTTAAAAAACTGAGCTAAATAAACATTATCACACATTATTGCCTTCTTCACCTCTCTCTCTCTCTCTCTCTCTCTCTCTCTCTCTCTCTCTCTCTCTCTCTCTCTCTCTCTCTCTCACACACACACACACACACACACACACACACCACACACACACTCACACACAAAAATACACACAAATATATAAATACAGTCAAATTTAGACAATGCACACACACACACACACACACACACACACACACACACACACACACACACACCATATCGGGAAAGTGTTTTTGTGTATTTGTTTGTTTTTAGCTGCAGTGTAATTTTTGGCAGGACAAAAAAAAAAAAAAACATGTCAGTGAAAATAATGGCTGGGCTTGTCTGCTAGTGGACATTTTAGACATAATATGCGTCTCTCTCAGTAAATAGAGGGTCTCCTGATTTCAGCACAACAACACGACAGCTGTCTGAGAGACACACTAATATCTGTCTGCTGTCGAGATTTTTTTTTCTTTTGTTTATGTATTTTTCTTGCATTCCATCAGATTTTGTTGTCCAGTAGACATGCTAATTTTACCTTGAGAAGACACTCAGTGTGTGTGTGTGTGTGTGTGTGTGTGTGTGTGTGTGTGTGTGTGTGTGCCAGATTGGTCTGGTGTGTACTAGACTGGTCTGGTT
>JAODXP020006221.1:45000-47500 GCA_027497455.2 Sardinella longiceps
AACACACACACTCTGCCAGGATGGGAGGGAACAGGTTTGTGAAATCAAACAAGTCAAAGCAATATGCTGAATGCTTGACAGAAAGCTTTCACTAGAGGGGTCTTACAGAGATACAGTTTCTTCTCATGCAGTGTGTTCCTGTTTTACCTTGCTGGCATTTACATTGTAGATTCTTCTCACTGAAGGCATCAGAACAGAGCAAAAAGTGGATATTTTGAAGAAACTAGAATATAAGACATCTTTTCAGTCATTTCACACTTTTTTTTTATGAAATACATAATTCTACGTGTTCATCCATAGTTTTGATTCCTTCAGTGAGAATCTACCATATAAATATTCATGAAAATAAAGGAAGCACATTGAATGAGAAAGTGTGATCAGACTTTTGGTCTGAACTGTATTTGTTTATACAGTACTACTCACCTCTTTCGGCCTGTGAGATTCTGAGGGTGTGGTCTGTTGCCGTGTGTGTTGTGAGCATGCTCCTATTGGGCCTGTGAGGTTCTGAAGGTGTGGTCTGTTGCCGTGTGTGTTGTGAGCATGCTCCTATTGGGCCTGTGAGGTTCTGAAGGTGTGGTCTGTTGCCGTGTGTGTTGTGAGCACGCTCCTATTGGGCCTGTGAGGTTCTGAAGGTGTGGTCTGTTGCCGTGTGTGTTGTGAGCACGCTCCTATTGGGCCTGTGAGGTTCTGAAGGTGTGGTCTGTTGCCGTGTGTGTTGTGAGCATGCTCCTATTGGGCCTGTGAGGTTCTGAGGGTGTGGGGTCTTTTGTTCTGACTGTTGTGAGCATGCTCCCTGGATCAGGATCTAGACAAGGGCCTGGACACTGCTGCATCTCTCTCTCTCTCTCTCTCTCTCTCTCTCTCTCTCTCTCTCTACCAATGACTGGCGCAGTCAGCAAAAACAGGCTGGTATGTGTGTGTGTGTGTGTGTGTGTGTGTGTGTGTGTGTGTGTGTGTGTGTGTGTGTGTGTGTCTGTCTGTGTGTGTGTGCGTGACAGAGTATGTGTGTGTGTGTGTGTGTGTGTGTGTGTGTGTGTGTGTGTGTGTGTGTGTGTGTGTGTGTGTGTGTGTGTGTAGTTGTGTGTGTGTGTGTGTGTGTGTGTGTGTGTGTGTGTGTGTGTGTGTGAGTGAGTGCAACAGCTACGAAAACAAACTAGTGAACAGGTGGCACTTCCTTTTTCAATTCAAGCCACAGCTCTCCAAGGTCTCAAAATCAAGAGGAGAAAAAAAACCCGTAATCTAGTTTAATGTGATTTAATTGTTGGCAGATTGATGATAATGCCCGGGAATGGCTTTATTCCGTCCGTAATCTGACTCTTGGACGGACGCAGCCGTGGGTGAAGGCTTGCTCTCCGTAGACTTGCAGGCCCGGTGTAATTGAGACAATTCATTTCGGGAGCCAAAGAGGCTGAAGGGACCGTGGGGGAGAGAAGGAAGGAGAGAGGAAGGAGGAGAAGAGGGAGAGGAAAGAGAGGGAACAGTTTATCAAACGGAAGGAAGTGCTTTGGTTAAGGAGTAAGGGATGCCCATTAGTCTATAGGCACCCACAGAGAGAGAGAGAGAGAGAGAGAGAGAGAGAGAGAGAGAGAGAGAGAGAGAGAGAGAATGAATGCACTGCGTTTCAGAGAGAGAGAGAGAGAGAGAGAGAGAGAGAGCTTTGGCAATACAATGTGTTAATTTGTCATGCCAATAAAGCATATTTGAATTTGAATTTGAATTTGAGAGAGAGAGAGAGAGAGAGAGAGAGAGAGAGAGAGAGAGAGAGAGAGAGAATGAATGCACTGGGTTTCAGAGAGAGAGAGAGAGAGAGAGAATACATTGGGTTTCAGAGAGAGAGAGAGAGAATATACTGGGTTTCAGAGAGAGAGAGAGAGAGAGAGAGAGAGAATACATTGGGTTTCAGAGAGAGAGAGTGAGAGAGAATATACTGGGTTTCAGATAGAGAGAGAGAGAGAGAGAGAGAGAGAGAGAGAGAGAGAGAGAGAGAGAGAGAGCATACATTGGGTTTCAGAGAGAGAGAGTGAGAGAGAATATACTGGGTTTCAGAGAGAGAGAGTTAGAGAGAGAGAGACAGAGAGAGGGAGAGAGAGAGAGAGAGAGAGAGAGAGAGAGAGAGAGAGAGAGAGAGAGAGAGAGAGAGAGAGAGAGAGAGAGAGAGAGAGATCATTTATGCAGTCGGGCAGCAGCAAGCGGCTGTCTTTGGGTGAGGTCCAGCCTTGATCTGTGTACGTGGGCCATCACTGAGCCGCAACCATCATCATCATTATTATTATGCAACCACTTCCATGAGTTGACAATGGTGCCTGCACAACGAGGCTTCTGGGAAATGTAGTTCTGGCAGAGAGGAGAGCAGAATCCACTGGCAGCTGCCGCTGTTACCCACAGGTCCCTGTGCTGGGGAGAAGCTCCCTAAAGTGGGGATGAACTACCATCATTAAAAGACTGAGAGCCCATTAGCATCAGTGTGCCTTCCCCTTCTCCTCCCCTCCCCTCTCTTCTC
>JAODXP020006224.1:0-57285 GCA_027497455.2 Sardinella longiceps
TTTGACTCTGATAAATGAAGAATATATTGATAAGCAACATATTTGTTATGTTTATTCCATTTAGAAACAGATTTATTGCTGCATGAGCTTGAAGCACTACAAGTTCCCACTCCAAGTGTTCCCTCCACCTCTGCCAATGACTGGGCAGCTAGAAGTGAGTTGGCAGCAGAGAGTTGGAAAGAAGCAAGACCTAATCTGCTCCAGAATGCTCTGGCATCAGAGGTCATTGAGGGTTTGGTGTGCGAGAGTTGCCAAATCAAAAAGGCAGTGGTTGAGTGCAAGGAATACCTGCCCACCTCATCACTGTGTGAGGAATGCGACTGTAAAATCCACAGTCGCATGTCCTTGCACAACCGCCGGTCAATGACATTGGTCAATGATCAGTTGCTATACCTCCTGGAGTAGTGGTCCAGAAGATAAATGGTGCCTACGTCCATGTGTCCAAAGGTAAGCACTGTAGTCTCATCTTACCGTTTGTTTCAGTCAATCATATCCAATTTTTTTCCACAGTCTCTTACATGGATCACATTTATCTCATCCTTCCAGTCCGACTTTTACCTATGAAATTCAAGAAGATTTGTAGCTGTTCGCCATCAGCTTTAAGTGTGAGTCCAGGAAGATCAGTTGTGTTTTTTAACATGAATGGTGTTTATGTAGTATTGCTGTGATCCAGTGCAAGCATTTCCATATTGCCTCCACTTTAGACATTTCTTGTCATGATCCATTATACTTTTTCATTAGGACGATGTGATCTTGCACTGCCAAGTGTCAAATGCAACTCTTGCTCTGCCCACTGGTCTCCTGGAGTGGCAGATGTACAGCGGAGTGGCTACTGGCCTGCCACTCCAACCATGACGACTGGCACCTTCTTTGAAGAGGCACTTTTCCTGGCTTTCCAGGATATGAAGTCTGTGGCGCTGGGGATGTCAATAGCGTTTTGTCCACTATGGGAGAGTGAGTAACTGAATTATATTTTTTAAATCTATAAAAGTGAGAGCTTCACCTCACTATGTTTATTGAGTGCAGTGTGTGTCTCATTAGTTCACTGAATCTAGAATAGATAATTAATGGAAACAATATTGGAATTATCAAGATTTGTACTAAATTCCTGCCGTCTCAATTTCTTATCCCAATTTCTTGCTTAATACAGAATGGAAAACTATGCAATAGACTGGAAAACTATATTTTACTGAGTGGGCCACATGTATGTACGAAATTGAGGTGATGTGTAAGGAGCAGCAGTTTTCTCATCCATCATGCTCTCACATGTTGGCTGTGTCCGTGGATGGAAATAGGAAGCATTATACTTTTAACAAGTGTAGGAGGTATAACTTTACTTTTTTTCTTTGTTTTCTTCATTTAAAGGAATTAGATTTAACCATGTTATGAGGTCATATTAAATTGAATGTACTTTCAATGTGTAGTTCCGATTATATTACCTACTTTGATGGTGTGTTTGTTTGCAACGACAAAGAAGTGGCCATGAAAGAAGAGAAAATACATTCCAAGACTAGTCATGTAAGTATCTGGATACTCATTAACTTAATTTAACATTAATACTCTAATGACAACACTATCATCTTTAAATACATTCATGTGCAGGCCATGGGTAAAGGCCACTGTGGCAGATCTGAGTTGGCAGCAGCAAAGGAGGCAGCCAGAAAAAACAGCCGCAGCCTTGATGAGGAAGGCCTCGAGGTTGCTGTTTGCCGACATGGCATTCTTCTGAGGTGACTAAAAACTTCTCCTCTTTAATGATAGGTTTTCCTAACTAACTAAGGGTCTGAGCCTGAATTAGTACATAATTTGGTTTTGCCTTCATCAGTATAGGGAGAGAAAATTGCAGAATGTTTGCAGTAAGTTTGCAGTTCATTTGATACAGACAGTGTTGTTTGCCAGAACGGGTTGCCTCTAGTTCACCAAAGTCTGTCACTAGTAGCAAATCAGTGATTTGTAAGGGTGCCAAGAGTTTTTGTTGGGATATGGCATGCATTAAATAGAAATATTTTCTGATTTCCCACAGGGCCCTTAACAGTTGCAGGATTTTTCAATGACCTTCCCTGTTAAAAAGCAGAATTTCCATGGCCTCCTGTTAAAGAAATGATAGGGCGCCGAGTAGAAAAGAGCTTTTAAAATGGATGAACTATTCCTAACGCCCAGCCTTGAGTGTACTTCTTACACTTAACAGGCATAAATCAGCCGATTAGAGTGAACATTTATTCCAGTTAAATTGAAAAATATTGAGAATCAAGATAAGTAATGTGTGGTGATACACATTATAACAAAATTCCCTGTTAATCCCTGACTTTGCAAGCAAAATGATCAAATTCCCTGACTTTCCTAGCCTGACACGCCAGACTGTAACATGAATGTATAATCTGAAGACGAGTGATAGACCGCCGCGTAAAATTACTAAAACTAATCAGCGCGACTAGCAACTAACAAGCAATTCAAACAACGAGGTCTGAGCTATGGCTCGTCACTAGACGGACACGCTGAGCAAATTCAATTTGCTACCGCTAGCGTGCGTCTAGTGTTCTGGGCTATGACTTTCCCTGTCTGGAAAAGCCTTTATTGAAATTGCCTGATATTCAAGAAATTCCCTGACCCGTGTAAACCCTGCAGTTGAGCAACTAGAAGCCTGTATTAGACAAGAATGGGACAACATTCTCTCCACAACTCTACATTACCCTGTACATGGAGGCTACACATGCCATGTCCTGTGCAAGCCTTAGCAATGTTTAAAATTGCTATTTGGCAAATATCATCAGCCCAATGTTGGAGAAAGAGAATAATGCCCTGTCCCATTACTACCACTTCCCCTCGATTTTAACCCTAACACTCGGTTTCGCGCGTTCACGAGTAAGTGTAGTGTGTCCCAATACTTTCCATACCGAGGGCTAGTGGCTTTCAGCCCTTCAAATAGCCCCTTCAAACAGAGGGAGGTCTGATGCAGCCTTCGAACGAAGTGAAGTTGAAGTGAAGATGAAATTACCCACAATTCTTTGCAAGCTCAATCAACTAAACAAAAATATTGCGCGTCTGTACCCGATCTGTGATAATGTATGGATGACGGCTTTTGAACAGTTCACCCCGGTTTAGAGCCTTATATCCCTTCAGTCTTAACGGTAGACGCGTAAAACAGGTGAAGGCGTTTTTACGCAAAGTGCTGTCCTGTTTCGTAGGGGAAAACTGCACTTCTCACTACACAATCGAGGGGTGTCTCACTTTGGAGGGAACTCGGAAACAAGTGCTAGTGTTAGGAAGGAGATGCGCATCACAGCGAGCACCACAAGAAATGTTCCAACTCGCACAACCACAGCACCTGACAAGTTTTTATTGGAACACCTTCACCCATCTTTCCGTGGCAATGCCGCAACCCGTCAAGGAGCGGAGGGAGAGGAACGTGCAAGGGAGTATTTGGAAACTCTGGGCAACAGGACTTAAACCAGAGGGTTAGTGGTGTGTGAAAGGGAACCGTGGCTTGCCGCATCTCCCGATGGAGCACCAAGACAATTTGTTAGAGATTAAGTCACCGGTAATGGGAAACAGGTCACTGGCTGACCTTTTGGCACACAAAAACTGCGAAATTTCAACTGTTGCTAACGGCGATGCAGTAAGTTACCATGTTGCCTGCAATACATGCAGGTCCAATTTGGGATGCACTGCACAGGGCTTCAGCACTCAAAGTTGGTAATCTGGAATAATACGGACCACCTTGAAGTCGAAGTTCCCTACGACAAAACCTTTGTCCAGGGGCATGTGACAAGGCTGCGCAGCTTCAACTTTCCCCACATACTCCCAATAATTATTGATGGACTGGTTGAGGGAAGGTTACAGTTTTGGAGTACATATCTGAGCATTTTAAAAGTAAAATAAACTGCTGTATCTAGGTCATACCCACAAGAGCCAGCAGATGTCTGTTGTTTACATAATGCACAATCTCCATCTCTTCATGCTGTGCAATAATTGAGTGTGCCTGTACTGTAAAATAGTTTAATAAGTTTGATGGAAATTCATGTCATTATTGCACTGAACAGTCATAGGAGTGCCCAATTTCTTTTAGTACAGTTAATCATTCCTATTTGGTTCATAAGATTCATTTATAACACTGGATGAATTGTTTGTGTTTGAGGAAAAACTAATGGCTTCAACAAGAAAGATTGCATTTTAATCTTAGCATGTATTTAAAAAATAAAACACAAAAGCAGTATTCAATTACATCACTATAAAAGTATTTATGTACTGCACAATAAAATAATAATAATAAACAATGCACACAGTATTTGTTGTGTTTATCTGTATTTCATGAACAACAGGGCAGGGACACAAAGCAAGATTTTAAAGGAATAGGCCACCCCAAAACGAAATTTAGTCTCTTACCATATTCCCGTGTTGGATAAGTGACCCAAAAGTGTTTTTCATTCACCCCCGTGGTTTTCCGTATCCAGAAGCGCAGCGTTAACTTAGCTTAGCATAGAGCGCCGTAATTTGGAGTTTCTTAGCCAGTCTTTCTCAAAATAGTCACAAATGAACTCAAGATTTTTCCTAATTTCGTTGTTTCACCTGTACATTCAAACTGAGTACACGAAGGATTGCTTAGGGGTGACAAAGTCTTGGGACTATATTCAGGCAAAGCACCGCTGATAGGCTTAAAGTTACCGTAGTACTTTCTTTCTGGGGTTTTCAGGTGCTGTGATGACTTTACGCTCCAGACTCGTACAGAGGTCAAATTAATTTGTACGTTCAGTCCGCCAGCGATAAATTGCAAAGAGTCGCCGAAGACTCCCAAGAAACATCGCTTGAGCACAGCAACCAAAACGGCAAATTTGCCCATGACGTTAGTATCCAAACTGTAATCCTGCTTCTCTATTGCCATAGCACCAGTAAATCGACATTCTGATTGGTAATCGCCCAACCGCATCATAGCTCATTACATAAAGTTAACCGAAGTTTAACTTGATTTTATCGCCCAAGTCGCCTGCCGCTTTAGTCCTGCTGCACAAGCCTTCTAACAGCAATATATTTTGCATTAAATGAAAGAATTTCAAACAGCATAGACCCAACGCGAACGCGAAACACTTTACATTGAGTCAATGTAACCTCAGATCTTACTTTCGGTTTCCAACAGTCAGGTCCCATTGATTCAGTGTAAAGTGCCTGTTTGCTTCTGCGTTCGCGTTCGGTCTGTGCTGTAGGCTACCAAATTATTTTGTTAGACTCGCTAACTAGCGTATTTAGCAAGCTCTTTCAACAGGGCTATGCTTGAATTCACTCCGGCACTTTGCTTTAACATCACAGTGTTTAGATTTTACAGCTGAAACGTGTCATAGCTAATTTGCATAAAATTAACCGTTTGTTAGCTTTTTTTTAGTCGCTCAAATCACTCAACTTTTACAGCTGGTAGCTTTTGTCGCTTTTCTCGCTCTTGCCCATAGAAAGTGAATGGCTTCCAGCAATTTTACAGCTTTAGTAGCTCTTGGTGTGAACGTACAGTAAGACCAGTATGTTGGCAATATCCCACACATCTCTCATTCGCTTCACCTTAATGGAGCCCGACGCTGGTCTGAATAAAGGGAGTTGCCAACTCCCCCTTGCGAAAAGTATTTCCAATACATTTAAACGTTTGCCATTTGTCTGTTTTTGACACATTGTCCGGGCAGTTTCAGACAGTGTTATAAGACAGTTCATTCACAACTGGCCTCTTTATCCGGTTATATTTAGCTTTTGCTGTCACTACACTGATCACTGGTTGAGGCATCACTTTCTTGCCACGAGGTTTGTGCCACACCTGAGGGAGACTTGTTGGTGCTTGCTTCTCTGGTGCATCCTCCATATTCTTCGCCTTCCATAAGTCCAGCGTGTACATTAGTCCCACTATATGAGAGCAGTACCCTGAGGCCCTGAAGTAACAAATGCAGAGGTACGCAATGATTAGGACATATTTGTGTAGGCCTTCAACTTCATAAGCCCTAGGGAATGTTACAATATCAAGATACACTACAAGGTTACTATATTTTAGCGCCACAAGAGATTGTTGCAATGTCCGATAATGTTGGCATAATACTGCGTCTTTAGCTGATATGATTGTTATGGGTACATGTATGTAACCCTCCATGGCATACTGTAGGCCTTGCTGTCGGCTCCTTGAGGCAACATGACCTGAAGACCAGAAACTATCTAACATAGATTGAGGTACCTGGCTGAAAGGCACCGATGTTCCCATATTCAACTTGTCTCCCTAAGATCAACTTGACCGAGGTTGCAATCGATAAGTGGGGCTTGGGATTGGTCAATTTACAGAGCCCAAGATATGTTAGAATCTTTGAATTTAGTGCTTGACAATAGGAGATGGAATTAACCCTGTGGTCACACGGGAAGGCAACTGGGCAATTTGAACAAGCAACTCGGTTGCCAAGGAGGCGTGACTCGTATGAAGTTAGTTGCTACCGTTCGTTGCTAAAATATGCGTCTGGTAGCGACAACGTATATCGCCACAGATGTATTTTTGTGTTACAAAACCCATGTTTTCAGTTTTATCTTACCTCATTTGCCGCCTCGTTTTACAAAACATCAAGTCATAAGTCCTTAAAGGGGGGGTTCAGAATTTTCGATGTTAAACCTCATTTCCAAGTAAGCCTGAGTGATATATGTCATTGGAGACCGTTTTCAACTCATTTCATCCAGTCCTTCTATCAGCTGAGTTCGCTGGTGCTAGGCTAACGCAAGTAAGTGGGCACGGCTAGCCTGGCAATAAAAACAGTCTTACCCACTCTGCAGTCTCCTTTAGGCAAATACATTAATATGCCAGGTCATCGGTGTTGATTAAAAAAACATCGTAAAAGAAAAACTACCCTTGAATCGCCATGATAACATTACATTTTGAGGGACTAATTTCTCAGCAGCAGCGGAATATTACCTTGCTCAGGTTAGTTGTTTGACTAATATGACGATAGACAGAGCCTAACGTTAGTGGGATAAGGCAAAACCTAACGCTATAGATTGAGTCACTGGATGTCAAGGAATTAAGCAATATGCCGATCAGGTGTGCTGTGAAAAGCTGTGAAAGTAAACGCCGCAGATGGGAAAGTTTTCATAAGTTTCCAGTCCGAGATCGCGAAAGGATAATCTTTGGCTTGTTGCTGTTGGCTTGGACATCAAAACAGTCAAACAACTAATCTGAGCAAGGTAATATTCCGCTGCTGCTGAGAAAGTAGTCCCTCAAAATGTAATGTTATCATGGCGATTCAAGGGTAGTTTTTCTTTTACGATGTTTTTTTAATCAACACCGATGACCTGGCATATTAATGTATTTGCCTAAAGGAGACTGCAGAGTGGGTAAGACTGTTTTTATTGCCAGAAGTAGTTCTGTGTAACGGAGGTCAGCTAGCTCGGCGGTAGTGTGTAAATCCTCATCACCCAATTCCATGGGCGCTTCTAACACGCTGGGTTAGAAGCTCGGGCTTTTAGCTCAGTTGGTTAGAGCGTTCCACTCCCACGCCGGGAGTTTGTAGCTTGCGGGGTGGCGGGTTCGAGACCCGTGTGCGGTGCGGACCGCCACTGGCTACATTGGTGCTGTGACCAGGATGGGAGTGAGGATTTGGAGGGTGAGTGTAACGGAGGTCAGCTAGCTCGGCGGTAGTGTGTAAATCCTCATCACCCAATTCCATGGGCGCTTCTAACATGCTGGGTTAGAAGCTCGGGCTTTAGCTCAATTGGTTAGAGCGTTCCACTCCCACGCCGGGAGTTTGTAGCTTGCGGGGTGGCGGGTTCGAGACCCGTGTGCGGTGCGGACCGCCACCGGCTACATCTGCAAACTAGTCTTAGCCATCAAAATGAGCATATTGTCAGTGTTACGACCCAGGCTCGGTGGGCCACAAACATGAACGGAGACGGAAACCAAAAGTACTATACAAAAATAAATTTATTAGTCAAGAGGAAAAGTCACCCAAAATGTCTAGGGGGAACAGGTTCTGAATGAATGGATGGATGGCCGGCAGGAAATCAGAGTGGTGTTGGTGAATGGTTGTATGAATGTTTGCATGTATGTAGTTGGGCAGATGTATGAGAGTAATGGTGTGCGGGTGTGCGTTTCTAGGAGCAGGGGAGTGTGTGAAGCTAAATGAGGGGCCGGGCCAAGTATGTGTGCAGGGGAACGCTGCTCCTGCTTTTGTAGGCAGCGGCCAGGTGAAACACAGGCAATGATTGCCACTCAGCAAGCCCGCTAGCCAGAACTCCATGGCATTCCAGCTGACAGGGAAGCAGAGGGTCATGACAGTCAGCAAATCCACGCAACGCAAAAGTGGCAACAGTGGTACAAGTGGGAAAATGAACTCCTCATTGTGCAGATATTAAAAGTGACTGAGGCAAAAAAAAGAACTAACTCTTCTAGAGATAGAAATAGAAGAACCACAACCAGTGAAATCAGTTTTAGAATGTTTTAAGAAAATGGAAAAGTTATTAGGTGAAAAAGAGAGGTCAGACAGAGTGAGGTTGAGAAGTTAAACCATTTCTAATAAAAGATACCAATCAGAATCAGAAGAGTGAGGTGAGGAGTTTGTAAATACCTTTAAGGATCAAACAAATTGAGGGATTTGAGAACTGACTAGAGAAGCCTGGCTGGTGGAGTCTGGCGTGAAATTGAACGCCAGCTGAAAGTTTATGAATTGACGCGGGATTGAGATGGCGAGAATCGAAACAAAAAACAATGAAAGCACAAACTGTTGGAATTAACACAGGGAGAGGGGAGAGGTTATAACAGCGACAAAAAAGAGAAAATGAAGACCAGGTAGACACTCATGTAGTCTTTCCATATTCAGAGAGGGAGGATAGGGTGGGAGCTAGTGCAGTACCAGGTCTGAAAACCTCGGGCAGGGGACAGGGGTTTTGGCGGTCGAAGGGCAGAGCCTGTGGAATTCCTGCAAACGAAGACGAAAGTTAGCGTTAGGCATGATATTGGAATGACCTGGAGCGTGAGTAGCATTAACAAGGAAATTGTGGGTTACGGACTGCCAGGTAAGCGTCTAGTAAGAGACATCCTTTTAGGGCATCTGCATCTGCCTTTATTGAGGAGAGCCACGACAGCGGCATTGTCACAGAAAAAAATTATACGTTTCCTACGCCAATCGCTGCCCCAGAGGACACAAACTACGATGTTGGGATATAGCTCAACGAGGGCAGAGGACATGGAACCTGCGGCAAACACGAGGAAATCCTCAGCCATTGTTCAGCGAACCACTCCCCTCTGAGGAACCCGCCAAAGCCGATGGATGGAGCAGCATCTGTGAATAACTTGAGAGAATCGGAGGACTCGAAATCATCATTGTAAAAGAAGGATATACCATTCCAATGGTTTAACAGTTTACCAATGTCATGAAACACGCTGCGGAGAGTGTTTAGAATGAGTGTTGGCATTAGCAGGAAAGTCAATGAGGAGAAAATAGTAGGTGGAGGACAAAAGGCAGCTTAGACACGTTAAGCAAAATCCAGCACAAAGCCTCAGACAAACTATTGAAAATATGGGGACTACTCCTACAGCCAAAAGTGAGCCTGACCGCAAAATAAAAATTGGATTGCCCTTTGACGCCAAATGGGACTATCATTTGGATGGATTGGCATAGTTTTGAAGGCGTCAGTAATATCAGCGTTGGCGAGGAACGCTCCCTTGCCGTCTATTTTGATCACATTGATGGCGTGATCAACCGTGGCATAATGCAGTGAAAACGGTTGGAGGGGAATTAGTTCATTGACACTGGCCCAGAAATCGGAGTGAGGTGAAGACATCGAAAATCAGTCTTTTCTTCCCAGAGTATTTACGGGTTGCAAGGCCGAAAAGGAGATTTACTTCTCCACCCTGCAATTCTGGGGATGTCGAAGTGATCTCAACTGTCTCTGAAAAATAAACATCACAACAAGATCAAGCCGAAATAATTATTTTATTATTATCTATCCTTGAGCAAAATTATGCAAGTCAGTTGTAAAAAAAAAAAAAAAAAAAAAAAAAAAGTTGATTCTTACCACTTGGTTCAATTGAGATTTGTTTCAGGCTCTTTCCTTTGAATACCGCGAGGCGTCCTTGTGCGCATGTCATAAGTATTTTACTAATTTTCGCCAATTGCAGAGTTCCCTCTGGGAGGCGATAGTACGGTCTATGGGTGCGGACATCATGTCCCTGGAAGTCTGCAAGTTGATCGAGCTCTGTATTGTTAAGATTTAGCATTTTTGTCAATGTTGCCACTCGCTTGCACAGTTTTGTTGATGAGACGGTATCTGGTCGCTGGGCCCCACAGTCTCTGGCAAACAGACAAATGCAGTCAGAGCCCCTCAAATGATTGGCAGAACCAGGCCTTGCAAAAATGAAGAGATTGTGTGGTAGCACTTAACATGTTGATCGCTGATTCACAAGCAGTTCTAGAGACTCAACCATGACAGGTGTTAAAAGGGGGGACCGCCTTCCATTCCGACATCCCCCCACTCCGACATCCCTCCATTCAGACATCCTTCCATTACGACATCAACCATCCCAACATTTTTCGTACCGCCATTCAGACATACCGCCAGTCCGACAGCATAATGAAGCACGTCCCTATTTGGGGGCATTACCTTTTATTGGTTTATTTAAGCGAAGAGAAAAGTGCGGCCGCTCTGAGATAAGTGCCCCTCCCCTCTGCTCTCTTGAGCTGTGGCCGCTGTCACCCTACTGTTGCCACAATTTTTACCTACATGCTTTGGGCATTCTCCCTCACTGTGTCTTGATTACTGTGCTCAATTCTGGAAGGGTGTCTTAACGTTTGTTGTGGGTTTGTCGTGGATATAGTCTAGCCTATATAGGCTATTCTCTCACGTGTGGAAGCAGGCTGGTAATCTGTGCGATCTGATGAGCCGGTCCACTTTTGGGCAGGTGGCATCTAATTATTTGTTACGCAAATGCAACGATTTCAAATAATTTAGTCTGTAGTCATAGGTTATTTTCAGCGGCGCATGAATAGCCCTGCAGCCCGTTATGATACAGTTACATAGCCTACAGAGGTTTTGGGCTGGGGATGTATGCTTACGCCGAGTCGATGAAAAATTAAAGTCGTGGACAAGCCTGTCACTCACGTCCTAGTTTAGGCCTAGCCTACTACATCTTTTGATGACATAAATATTAAATATGTGTTCATCATTTGTTTATGACAGTTAATACAGGCTACATAAAACAACCTGCGGAGTTTCGCACCATGCCTGTTTTTCTCTCTCTTGGCAGCGTTATGCAGAGAGCAGATTTAGATAGCCTCCGTTGAGATTGGATGAATATCCTATTTTCTTTTTGCAAACCCATGTGTCAATTCAAGGCAACTAGATTGCAAAGTAGCTAATAGTAACCAGCAAACGTTTCTTTCCGTGACCAAAGCAATGTAATGTTCCCAGTTTGCGTGGTATGGGCTGTTACTCTGTTTTGCCCATCCCACTTAGACCCATTATCGATGGAATTTCCATGATCTTTCTAAATATAGGATATGGTCCTACCATACTCTTAATATGCACAGGGCCAGACATTAATTTTTTCTTTGGGCAATATATAAAGGAGAACCATTCGTGGTGCTTTTTATTCTTTTATTTTAGCGCAAAGCAGTTTCTCAGTGCCTATATATGTTCAACTAATTGACTGGTCATAATAACAAAATGTTATATTTGGATGTATTTGCTGACTCATATTGTTGTTAACAAACCATCATACTAGTGGTCCGCAAGTAGAGGTTTATGTCCAATAACGCATTATCCAAAGCAAAAGCTGGAGACGTCTTTTGCGCAAAATCTCTCATATAGGCTACTTGACTTTTGCTTTTCGTTAGGTAGCCAATCTATAGCCTAGACTACCACGATCAGACTGGATATCCATAAACTTTGATTTGGGTGATAATAGTTGTATTAAACTTTTGGGACTTTGTGTTTATTTTTGTGTTGATTTACACTGCTTAAAAGCGGCTGCTTTCTCCTGCGCGGAGGCCATCCGACGTTTGTTTATCCCTAGCTTACAACTTCTCCAAGTTTACTTGTTGTTTCCAGTATATTTTTTTCGTTAAGTTATTAACGAAACAGAACATAGACCGATGGTATTTTATAATTGATTTGTTATTCACTGCTTAAACCAGCGCACTTTACTGCAGCAGTCTTTTATAGCGGCCGTGATTTGCGGAGCCTATTTTTTTAGCTCCCTAGTAGGCCTACTATAAGGGTGATGATTTTTTTTTTTTCATTATGAAAGTAGCCTACACCAAAGGTCACTGAGAAGAGAGAGAGAGAGAGAGAAAAAAAACACTTGTCCATTTAACTGCGTTATGAGTCAAGTTGTGCACTCACTCCTTGTGTTGCTCTCATGCATGAAACCGGCACTAAAGACAATGAAGGACTAACGTGTAAGAACTATAACAATGGCTTTACTATATGAGACGTTTTAATCTTTATTTGAATAGGCCCTATGCTACAAATTCAGAGGTTTTTTTGGCTCTCAGTAATGACCCAGCCAGGACCTTTTTTGGCCTCATCAGCCATGATAAGGCAAGGCTCCCTCATGTCGGAATGGCGGTATGTTGAAAAATAGCAAACATGCCGCCACTCCGACTAAGAAAATAAAAATGTCGGAGTGCAGGGACATTTGCTATAACTGAAAATACCGCCACTACGACAATTAGACGTCAATGTCGGAGTGGCGGTATGTCGGAATGGCGGCATGTAACCGTTAAAAGGACAGGGACCTTTCTTTCTCTTTTGCCACGAAATTCAATGCATGTAAAGTATTTGCATAGCATTTTTTCAATATCAATCTGACAAGGCGTGTGCTACATCATCGTGGAGGAGTATTGTGGTTCTGGACGCGAAAGTAGTCAAGAACAACTTTAGCTATGTTCAGACTGTAGATCAAATCAGATTTTTTTGCATATCTGATCAACATCTGATCTCTCTATCGACCGCGTTCTCATTGCTTGTTAAACTGCTCATATCCGATCTCCGTGTTCGCTATTCACCTGCCATATCCACGTGGGTTACTATGGTATTCTTAATGCATCATGCCCTCAAATAATAAACAAAACCGCGGAGGGGTTAAGTGGGGCCGTAGCACACAGAAATCCATAACACTCACCGTGCGTTCACACTGCATCCGTCCGTTGACGCACGACGGGGAGGGGTCTGACGAAGGGGGAGCCAATTCTCTCAATCTCGATTGGTTTGACGGATTCGTCGCCAGCTAAAAAGTTGAACATGTTCTAACTTTTTGACGGAAGCAACGGAGCTGTTTTGACGGACGGACCCACAATGCATTTCGCGAAAGCTCCATTCAAAGTCAATGGGACTGACGGATGCAGTGTGAACGCCCTGTCACTGACACGTTATAGCAAACTATACTGTTTTTAAAAGGAGAGTTAACACTAATCTCTCACTTCCATCCATCTGTATTCCACGTGTTGAAGTGTCATGTGACAAATGACGCAAGTGACACTGTGAAATCTTATCCCATGTGGAAAAGCTGTTCAGATCGCAGCATATCCGATGTGAATCGCAATTGACACCACATAGGTAAGTGGGGTGTAACAGATTCGGAAAAATCAGAATTCATGTGGTTTTCTGCTGTTCAGACCACTTGAAATCAATTCTAGATACAATCTGGATATGCAAAAAATCGGATTTGGAATGCCAATCTGAATGAGGCCTTGGAGACCCAGCACGCTGCATGAGTGTCCCATTTATCGATCGCGAAACCGCATGCATTAGGGTACTGGTGATATCTGCGAGCTGACTGCATCATGCAACGATCGACCACGCTCAGGATAATAACATGACGAGTGTTAGAGTTTAGATTCGCTGCCCGAGCCCGGCCCAAGTTCGGGTAGGGCTCGGGCCGGGCTCGGGCTGACATTTGCTGTCACTCTATTGGGCTCGGGCCGGGCTCGTGATCAATGTTCCATAAATAGGCCTATGCTTCCTATATGTTTTTTTTATTTTATTTATTTAGCCTATGACGCTATATGGTGTGACACCCAGTAAAGTTGTATGTATTATGGTTAAGTAACTCAGCAAAAAGTGTTATCTAAGCCTAAGGTGATTAATAGAAAATAATGTTTGGACAGCTCTGCGCAGCGCTGAGCAGCACCTGTCAGCTGCGCTCTGTCGGCTACATCAGACCTATAACATACTATAAAGCTTCTAATGTGATGGGGGAAAAAATTAAATAAAATTAACCCAGTCCAGTGGAAAGCATAAGGACACATCAACTTTGTTTGCTGACAGTAATATCGTGCTTCTTTCGCATGGGAACCGAAAGTGAAAGTGGATCATCTGGAGAAATGACGGTGTTTCTGAATACAATAAAGGTAAATGTTACAGCGCACAACGCATGATAACCTCCGTCTATTGCCAGACAACTTCTGGTTATTTTTTTTTCGTGGATTTGCCAGCATGACAGCCTAATTAATGAATGAGTAGCCTATCTAATCTCAGTGAATGAGAGGTGCGCAGAGCTGTGTGTCAGCACAACGTATGACAGAAAGACGTGGACCTCAACACTGTCATGAAGTCTTGTCTGTCTTGTCTTGTCTGAATATGCTGAACAAAATTAACAAATGTCTGTAAATCAATCCGGAATTGTTGTTGAACATGCAGTTACAAAAGTAGGCCATTATTAGGGCTATTTAACATGTCGGGTTTAAATCGGTCTCGGGCTCATTATCACACGTAATCTCTCGGGCCGGGCCGGGCTTGGGCAGAGAATGATCGGTCTTCGGTAGGGTAGGGCTCAATTTTTTGGGCCCGATCTAAGCTCTAACGAGTGTCCTCAACAGCTAGCTAGCTGCAGCAAGAGTGGCTAATGCTGCCTTCACGTGGTATGGGAAAGATGACCCTTTCCAGTTGTGAAGTGGAAATTACGAGTGCATTGTGTTCAAGTGCTTTTGTTCTTGTAGTTAAGCAAAACTTGCAAATACCTAAATTAATGTGAGAAAATTGCATTCGAGCACAGACCACACCATTAAACTTGCCCTACAGGAGGATACAACGTATGACAGCTTCATAAAACCAAATTCTAACGGTGTTTTACGCAACAAATATAAATGGCAATGTTATTGTGTAGGATACAAATTAACCGACTAATAGCAGTAGAGGATGTTTAATAATGCAATTTGCACTATTAACAACACTTCCGCCATGTCATAAGGTCAAAGTTTATCTCATCTTGACAACTCGTATCAAAAAATTCTGGGGGCGGCATAGCTCAGAGGGCTAGTGTGTCATGCCACAAATCCAGGGACTCGGGTTCGATTCCAACCTGAGGTCATTTCCCGATCCCTACCCTTCTCTCTCTCCCACTCATTTCCTGTCACACTCTCTACTGTCCTATCGAATTAAAGGCAAAAAAAGCCCCTAAAAACACCTTTAAAAAATGAATAAATAAATAAAAATTCTACCAGCTTTCCCTTGGAAATTACGATATGAGTGGGTATTCATATGCAATTTTGACCTCGATTTATGGTACTTACTAATTTACGAAAGCACGTGAAGGCACCATAAGTAGCTGGAGGAGAGGGAGACTAGCCATTGGAGCTCACCTGAAGATTGCGGGGGGAAAATGCACTCTTGGCAAAAGTGGCCAGAAGCAATGTTCGAATAGTCGAGTGATTACCGACGACACGCTAAAATAACAGAGGTAAGCAAAACAGTGTGCTAACTCTGCTAGTCTACGTGGCTAGCGTCAGTAACAGGGTAGGTAAATGATAAAAGTCGCCTAACCAGATGCTAAATGTTACAACGACGCCCCAGAGAGGAGTTGCAGGCTCCGCAGTTAGGACTGTTAAGACAAAGTAAAGTAAAGTTGGTCAGCTTGATTAAGAATCGCGAGTCCTGAAACAACTAGTTGTGAGGGTGGCAACGCAGGGCAGTGGGTACCCCTTGGGCTTGGGCCCAACCCCTGCCTGGCGTTGCCTGCCAAAAAGGCTTGATTTAAGATGTTTAAGTGACTAAAGCTATGTTCAGACTGCACTCTAAATCAGATTATTTTTTTTGCATATCTGATCAACATCTGATCTTTCCATTGACCGCGTTCACATTGCTTGTTAAACTGCTAATGTCGGCTCTCCATGTCCGCTAATCACCTGCCATATCACCTGCCGCATCATGCCCACAAATCCAGGTCGATAACAAAACCGCGGAGGGTAGAATGAAGGTAAGAAGGGTAGAAAGGAGAGTTAACATTAATCTCTCACTTCCGTCTATCTGCATTCCAGGTGTTGATGTTTGTGTCACGTGACAAATCGCGCAAGTGACACTGAAATTTTATCCATGTGGTTTTAGCTGTTCAGATCGCAGCATATCTGATATGCATCACAGTTGACACCACATGGGTATTAAGGGTGTAACAGATTCGGAAAAATCCGAATTCATGTGGTTTTCTGCTGTTCAGACCACCCTAAATCAATTTTAGATACAATCTGGATATGTCAAAAATTGGACTTGGGATGCCAATCTGAACAAGGCCTTAGATGCATGCATCTAGTTCCCCATATGTGATGTTTGAGCTGTGTCTCACGAAGTGACTCGAAGGAGAACTTAAGTTTTTGGAGAAAATTTGGCGTGAAGGCTTTTGAATCTACTGTATTATATAATGAAACTGCCATCTAGCCTATTGCATGTGTCTTGCCCTTTTATTTGAAATCAGTGAGTGTGAAATTGGAAAGAGTCTTTCAGAGAAAAAAAATGTATAAACAGAAAAATCTCTTCCAGTTGTTGGATGTGCTAGTGAGGCAAGCAGGCTATCAGCTGCAGCAGCGGAGGTCCCGGGATATAGACACCCTCCGATAGCGTCCCAAAGCAGGCCACCAGGGCCCTAGCCTGGGAATTCCCATGCTCCTTTGCGCGCTTATCTCATTTCACTCTGCAGAGGAGCATGGTGACCATGGCCGTTTTTCTCGCCTGCTTTCGGTATCCAATCGCAGAACAAAAAGGGATTTGTACGGCCCTCGATTGCATTTTACGTCACGTGGTGGCTCTGGTATTGGCTCCGAGGTATGTACAGACGCTATGATACGACATTCGTAGCGCCCAATAAACGGCTATGGACAATTGTAAACGATGCTTCCGCTACGAGAAATGCAATAGGTAGGTCCCCAGACTAAATATCACTTGTGATTTTAATTTGGCATTCGCCAGGCTACCAGGGCCCTGTGTATAGGCTCGTTTTGTAGCAGTGGCACATTGTGCAGTACAACACAGGCCCTAATGATCTTGCAGACCTTTTTGACAAACCTTTTGTATCAATTTATTTAAACTCCAATACCTTTGTAATATTGTTCAAGATATAGCCACAATTTCTTCTGCCTACCTTGGACGCCATTGTGAGAATTACCCATTTCCTGAAGTTATATTTTCTTACCTTTAGATGTCCTTACCTAACATATTAAAAATGTATCAAAATCAGTTGAAAATGTTTTTTATTAATTTGATAAGACAACATTTTTGTAAGCTCTTTCATATAGCCAGAAATAGCTTCTTCTGAAAATCTTGGGCTCCATCTTGAAAATTACCCCTTTCTTGGAGTCAGATTTTCTTAGATTTTTAACATGTTACAAAGGACACCTAGAGGTATCAATATCAGTTGAAAAACCTTCTTAATCAATTTGATGTGACAACAACATTTTTGCATGACAATGACAAGTCCTCAATAGTCAGTCAGAATTAGCTTCTTTCGACTATCTTGGACGCCATCTTGAAAATTGCCCCTTTCCTAAAGTTAGATTTTCTTAGATTTTTAGTATGTTATTAAGGACACCCAAAAGTATTAAAATCAGTTGAAAAAAAACTTTTGTACTAATTTGATCAGACAGCAACGTTTTGGTAAGTGTCAGAATTATCTTATTTTGGCTATCTTGACCGCCATCTTGAAAATTACTCCTTCCCTGAAGTTAGATTTTCTTATATTTTTAATATGTTATTAAAGGCATCAAGAGGTATCAACCTATCACCTTTTGTATCAATTTTTGGGGGGTTAGGGGGTTATTTTCCATATATTGACCTGTCTACTAGCTAAAAGTAGGTCTCAGGCATTGTAAATTACTTTTATGAAATAACTCCTACATAATATTTTTTTGTGCAGTTTAGGAGTACTCTTAAAGTTAAGGTAAAATTATTTGAGAATACGGCCCCTGGCCAGCTACAATCTAAACAGGTTTTCTGAGTTCCTGAAAGATACTGAACCCCACCCCTTGGTCGGGAACCAATCAATTTTAGCAGCTCAGTCCTGTTCAAGCAGTTCCCTTTGCATCACATACGGATCATTCAGACGGGGCGGCAGGCCGACAGCAACACTTGGTGTTAACGATCACATCAGCCGGTCACAACCATGAATCTTTTGACGCTGTGTTTTGATAGGACAACGCTGGCTACCGCTCGCTTGCCGGATGACGTGCCAGCGGTAGCGAGCAGCAGCCAGCGTTGTCCGGCCGGTCGGTAGCCTAAATTTGCACCGTTTTACACTGCCGACATGTTCGTATTTAGTTTGCCGATTAAAAGCCAGCGGTTACTGTGGACTGTCAGGCAGAAGCTGACGGCCCCTGTGCAGGATTTTTTTCCCGCTGAAAAACTGCACTGGGTGAGTTATAAGTGCAGTTGCATCCTCGTTATATTGGCATGTTTAGATTAGGCTACATCGTTTTATGTAACAAATCTAACATTGCCTAGCTCGCACAGGTTTAGTGGTTCACAACGATTGTTCGGTTTAAATTCAAAGTGGTCCCATACAGGTTGGCTTGACGTAGCCAGATCACAATACTACTGTTCATCCGTCGCGATTATAGGGCGGGGACTAGAGCATTCAGTTCTGGTTTGAAATGATTGGACAGCTCGTCTAATCGGCTTCGCTTATTGGCCGGTAGTCTCTCTACCGATGTAAACACGCCCCAGAAGACAATGCCCAGACCATGATACATATGAACATTCGTAGTATGGGCGGGCTATATCAGGCTAGTTAGCCATAACCTCGTGAGACCAAACTGATCTTGCGTGCTTCAGGTCTTCACTCACAGCTCAGTCTGGCTATGCTCCATTGACAAGAATTTGAAGCAGGTTGCTAAACAAACTAACCAATCAGCGTTGGCTTTGAGGCGGGTTGAGGTGCAGCGCAACGAGAGGCAAGTCTAAAGATCATGTACGTATGTTAGTACATTATATGCTTTGTTGGTTTGAATTGGTTGATTTGGCCTGTCTATTACCAACATAGGTCGTGATAGACAGATGTCTTATCCAATCAGCCAAAACTAAACTAACGAAAACGCAAGTAACAAACCAAAACTTCTTAAACGGATCATTCCCAGATGGACATGCGGGAGCAAGCCCATCTGGCAGTCAGGTTAGGTTAGCCAGCCAACTGCTCAGCTTTCGTGTTGTGACTTCAGTGGTGGCAACAAGCAAATAGTCTGCGTCATTACGCTAAAGACACAAGAGGAGTCGGTAGAGAAACGGGAGCCTTTTAACAGTATGTTTCTTTAAGAGAGACGGATGAAGAAAACAATCAAACACGTAAATACAAATTATCGCGGCCTGAAAAGTTATCGTGCTCATAAAAGTTATCGTACGATTAATTGATTTATTGTCTATCGTTACAGGCCTACACCAGACTAAATATTACCTGTGATTTTAGCTTGGCAATCACCAGGCTAAGAAGTTTTTAGCTTTTTCATATTGCAAGGGTTTTCAACTGGTTCAGTCTCAGAGACGACCATTCTGACAAAGAGGTCATCGGCAGCCCACTGTCAGCGCACGCACCCCATATTAGAAGACAATAGTCACAAATAACTCACAGCTCAATGTATGAAACTCTCAGCATCACAAATTGCATGCCCCCCAAGGTGTCCAATTAGTTACCTATGATATCCTGCAGAGGCAGGGAATATTACTTAAGAATCCCCATTCAAATATAAACCATTAATGCATTAGATATATTAGATGTTCACTTCTAATGTTAAAAAAAAACAATTATGAATAGATAATAATTAGATGTAATAGATTAAATATATTTTACTGTTAATGTTCCTAATTTTCCTGACACCACCTGTTGTAAACTCATGTTGTATTGTACTCAGCTATGTGTTGCCATGCGTGCTTGCCAAGATTCTTACATGGCCGTATTTTGTATGGAGACATGACTGACGGTATCAGGCCAGTGATTTGCCCACCTGCAGACAGCTGACTCAAAAATACCTCTGGTGGGGTTGTGGATTGCCTTCTTCCTTGCTATCTGTACTTGGAGACAAGGCAAATGTTGACTGGTAAATCTGGACAAGTTAACTCAGAGTAAGTGGTAAACCTCTAAGTAGAACCTAGTTAGAGTCGCACACCAATTAAGGTCCTTTACTCCATGCCAATGCAGCACAAACTTGATGATTTTTTTAAAAAAAGTAGTCCAGACTAGATGTCAACTCATATATCTACAGGCTGATACATCAGGCCAATATTTGGCATTTTTCATCCTTCATCCTATCTGCATCTGCCGATATTTGATTTTAATTTTGCCAATCACATTAAAGCACGTGTGAGCACTTCCCCTCCCCTCCCCTCCCCTCCCCTCCCACCCCACACCACACCCAGGCAGAGAGAGAGAGAGAGAGAGAGACATTTGACAGAGTCAGAGCAGCCAAAATGTTCAAAAGTAGCCGGTTGAACTTAACTTGAGTTAATGCATTCTATGCAACTGTAGAACTAAGTACTACAATCATCCAAAACTACCAAGGAAGCGTGGTGAGCAAATACTTACAACCCCAACTTTTAGGTAAAATTTTGACGTTTCGTATTCACTGTACTTCCGTATACATTTCCTAGATAGAACTCATTGGATTGACAAATGACATGTCCCAGAGAAACCCTAGCGAGTTTGTCCGTGTCTCTTTAGCTATGTTCAGACTGAGGTTCAAAACAGATTTTTTTTTTACATATCTGATCAAAATCTAATCACTCGATCGACCGTGTTCACATTGCTTGTTAAACTGCTCATGTCCACTAATCACCTGTCATATCCACGTGAGTTACTATGGTACCCTACCGCATCATGCCCACAAATAATAAACAAAACCGCGGAGGGTAGAAGAGTAAGAGTACTTTATTTTGTCCTTCGGGAAGGAAATTCTTTCTCTGCATTTGACCCATCCGGGGGGTATACACACATGCATATAGACACACACACAGTTGTTGGGAAGTTTCGAGCGCAGAGCTTCACACTTCTTAGGGTGTGCACACCCACACACACAGCAGTGGGCCACACGGCTAGCCTCACATAGCCCGCCCATAATACAAATGTTCATCCGTATCCATGGTCTGGGAACGGTCTTCTGGGGCGTGTTTACATCGGTAGAGAGTCTACTGGCCAATAAGCGAAGCTGATTAGACGAGCTGTCCAATCGTTTCAAACCAGAAGTGAATGCCCTCCCCTCTGCAGTATAATCGCGTCAGGTTAAAGAACCTCCAGACCATGAATACAGATGGAAGGCAGTATTATGGTCGGGCTATGTCAGGCAAGCACACGGCAGCCATAGTCCAGTGCCAGGGGAACAGTTTGGGGGTTAGGTGCCTTGCTCAAAGGCACCGCATCCATGGTTGCCGGGTATGGGGAAGCACTGCACATTCACTCCCCCCATCCTCACCTTTGCACCGGCCTGGAATCGAACCGGCCACTAGTCCAACTCCCTCACCTGTACACCACGGATTAGGAAATAACCAAGAAAATGTTGTGTGGTCGCACCAAAACAACAGATATCCTTGCTCCGGGGTCAATAGAGAGAAGTATTCAAGAAATGACAACACCTATGCTAGAGAGTGGAAGGCACATCATTTTTCTCAGTGGCGTCAGATGCTTCTAACCACGGCAGCACAAAGCTTGTCCCTATAGTAGTGATAACACTAGTGTGAATTCAACTCAACTCAAGTCAATTCAACTCTGTTCATCAGAAGCTGAAGACTGATCATGCTGGATTTACCAAGGCATCTAGATTGGCTAGAAATAGACATTGAATCTACACTCAATAAGATTTACAGTCTCTTATCTGCAAAGCGCACTGAAGAAGTGAAATAATTGTTTGAATTTATGGATCAAGACTATCATGCTGTACTGAGGCATGTACCCACAAGATGGCTAAATATGGCCTGCTGTCTCAAGGCTTCATCCCAGCTGGCCTGCAGTGAAGGCCTACTTTCTGTCACTAGAAGAGGAACATTGTCCAAAGGTGTTATGGAAGCTTTTTAAAAGGATCAACACGGTGATGGGCAGCCTCTTCAGGCATATCTGTCCTTCCTCCACAGTGCATTAAATTTATTAAATGATGTTAAAGTGCTGTTGTCAGTGTCAGAACAATTGCACTTAATTTATTAATTTATTACATAAATTGTTGTACATAAATGTATTACATCCCATGCGGTTTGAATTTAGAACAAACCACTCTACTTGACACTGCATGTTTTTTCATTTAGCACATAAAGGCAAATCTTGACAAGTGAGAAGTAGTGGGTGCTGTGTTTTTAGATCTGCGAAAGGTTTTACAATATACGAGTTCTTAGATGTCATAATGGGCTAAATTGAGTACTGGGAGCGATTGCTATGGTGTACTCTGTTCTTAAATACACATAATATACACGGGGTGGCCACGTCCATCTAGAACGATCACAAGCAGTCATCCAATTGAATTCACACACACACACACACGATAATCATGACTCGGGAGGCAGCACATCAGTCACAGTAGTCCAGAGTACAGTTGTTAATTGTCCACTCAGTCTGTACTTGGAACATTGATGTTCAGATACTTTTGAAAGCACTGGTAAGTGCAAGATCTGGATAAGCTAACTCAGAGTAAGTGGTAAACCTCCAAGTAGAACAGTGTAACCTGTGATACTCCAGGGGTCTTAAATTTCTGACCTGCAACATAATGTCAAAAATAATAGTACACTGGGGGCGCCGTGGCTCAGTGGGCTAGAGCGTCAGACCACCACTCCGGGGACCCGGGTTCGAGTCCGATCCGAGGTCATTTCCCGACCCCACCCCATCTCTCTCTCCCACTTGCTGCCTGTCCATCTCTCTACTGTCCTATCTGATTAAAGGCAAAAAGCCCCCAAAAATATATTCAAAAATAAATAAATAAAAATAATAGTACACTTTGGCCCAGACCTTGCGTTCTGATGGCCGCACCCATTATTCTTCATCTAGTTGCATAATTTTTGTCAGTCATCACACACACACATACACACTAAATAAGATAGTACAAAACTTTGCCAGTCGATAGTTGACATGATGAATGGTTGATGAGATAATTAGTGTTGAATTTATGTCAAAGTTCTTGCCTTCTTGAGTTGTGTCCAGGTCATATCCATTCTTCTCTGTATATTGTCTCTCTTAAAAGGAGTACTGTTTTTCCTTTATCCTTTTTATTATGAAAATGGAATAATCACCCGCTTACCTGCATGGAGTTAAATGGGTAAAAGCATTTTGGTTTCAGTGTATGAATTTAGTTCGTCTTGCAACCCCAATTTCCCCTTTTTCTTAGCTTAAGCTTAGCATAAGTGCTGGAATGTAATGTTGCAAAAGAATTGCTATCTGGCTACTTTACATTCCAGCACTTATGCTAAGAAAAAGGTACAGGTGTTTAGGTGTGACAGGCAGTTTAATACAAGTTACAGTGCAAGTTATGGGAACTATCGATTCACCGCCATTTCCCCCTCTCTGTTGAGGGCTCCGGCTGAAAGACGTGTAGTGTCCAGCGTTGGTAGGGGGAGTGTTGCGAAATTTGGAGCTGAAAATGTATGCTAATGTGAAAGCCGCTTTACAGTCATGTCAATTGGAGGTGTTTTGAGAAAGTTTGTGACTTGCTATTTCAGCCAAATGCATCTAACGCAGCAGAAAATGGGACGTCTTTTTTTAAACCACCCGGTAGTTAACAGTCAGGGGTCCAAGGCCTTTCAGGCAGTTTGAGGCAGCCTGCTACACTTTGACATTTTGAAGTATTTCACCTAACTAAAACCTTTTATGCATAAGTGACATATATTATTACATTCTATAAGATATCAATAAAAATAATATAAGAGTAAAGTGACAGTAATGAATATAGTTTTTATTAAAATTAACTGTAAACACAACTACACAAAAACCTATTTTCAAATGTCTTCACACACTGTAAAAAAACACACTATAAATATACCTAGCCAGAGCTTTTGAGGTTTGAACCTAGTAAGCCTAAGTATTGGCTACATAAAAGTAAAAAGAGCTTTCAGAAATTATGTGTGGTTTCTGTGTAAAATGTAATAATGTAAAACTAAATGTCAGTCAGTGGCTTTGTGAACTGAATACAAATGAGATAGGTGTGACACCTCTAATAGCCCCCACCCCCTGTCACTACCGTGTGCTTGTGGCCCTTTGTCCTGTCAACACACAGGACAAAGGGCCACAGACAACTCAGACAAACCAGTGGTACAGACAACCCAGTTCCCCTTACGCCCGATTCACGCTCAAACCTGTGTATGAGTGGCGTGGCCACGGTTTTGGGGCAATTTTATTCCGAATACATGTTAAGAGGTTAGGTCATTCAGACTGCACACATGTTCTGCGTGACTCCTGTCCTGTTTCTGAGCGGTGAACCACGCAGTTCCCGCGCTGCTTTTTTGAAATAGAAACAAGTTCTATTTTTCCAAGCGTTTTCAGCACGGTAAGCAGGACTTGCACGGTGGCCATAGATTTTGAATGCAGAGCTCAGGCAGCCGGTTTGCGCTGAACACCGCAGAGACAATTTCTTGTGTGAATGTGCAAGCCCACAGGCACCGCTCACGGACCGCCCCGCAACCACACCGCGAAAGCACGGTTTGTGTGTGATTCGGGCCAAACAAAATGGAACTTGTGTAGTACTGAGCACAGGGAACCTTACCTCACTCACGTCAGTTGATGTGCTACGTAACTTTAAGCCACTCCTGCGCAACTATCTGATGATGAAGTCATAGGAAGCTCTCTAACCGGACCAATCAGGACCGCTGGTTGTGTAGCGGCTGCTGTATAGGATGTGACGTAGTGGCGTGTCTCTGTTTGAATCCAACAAACATAACCAGCGTCATTGGTTGGTTTCGATGTGATTGGCTGAAGTGTACGCCAATTAAATTGATGGACAAGCCGTTTGTCCAGTTAGATTCAAGGATTTCTGGCTCCTGAAATAAATCGGCTATCGTTCATCATCAGATGCTTGCGCCTAGGCCATGCGCAAATCCACCCAGAATTCACCAAGGCCCTCAACAAATCAGAAAATTGTAGCCTCACTATTTGTTCGGAATGGAGGAGAAATGGAGTTTTTTTTTAAATATTTCCAAAAACAAACTGACAGGTTTTACAGGTGCACAATTCCTGTATTAAAAAAATTAGATGATAACAATGTCGAAAATGAGCAGGAACGTGGAGATATCGTCCGCAAAGATTCATATTTTAACCTGAAAAGACACATAGGCAGAAAACATGATGGTGTGATGCACCATCAAGACCACACGTATTGGGTACAAATATTGGGTAATAATAATCATTAAAATAAAGTTTCGTCATGTGAATATTTTAATGCAGCGTACTTAATGTCCGTGCTTTTTATTTCATAGAGAAACAAAGACCAAAAGCAGCAACCGAATCTTCAGAGCTTCTTCACAACAATCCAAGTACCAACCATAATGGGGCCAGGAACGAGAGAATTAGATAAAGCCTTTTTAAAAATGATAATGGACTATGAACTGCTGAGTGCAGGAGAAAGAGAAAGGATGCAACACTTAGCCGGCATGGCCCAGCCAGGCTATACACCTCCATGCTACAACTAGGGTGACCACCTCCAAACAGACAAAATGTGGGACAAGAAGCATGGTAAAGTGGGACAATGTGGGACACGCGCAATAACTTTAAATGTAAGATATATAGTCTATCTAATTTACAGAGAAACATTTTTAAATCCCACCGACCCCAAAAAATTATGACACTATTTGACCCAAAATATACTGTAAGGTTTCAACAGCTTAAAACATCAGCCTATAAAAGACAAAACACTAATTTTGCAACATCTTGTCTTTATTAGGACTATCAAACTAGTCAACTATCCAAAGGAACAGCCATTATGCAACTAAGTTATGCTCTCAAACTAGTCAACTGTCCAAAGGACCAGTCATTATGCAACTAAAGTTGAGCTCTCAATATGAATCAAATTCACCATAAAATATTCAGATGAAATATTCAGATGTACCTTAAAATACAAGGCACACAAAAAATTAGGCCTAGCCTAATTAATTCAAACGAAATATAAGTCCTGCCCTTTACAGTGCAAAATATTTAGGGTTACCTATAGAAAGTGCAAAAATAAGGTAAACTAAAGTCTTTTTTTGATTAGAAAGGCCATCTGGGATAAAAAGAAAAAAAGAAAGAAAAAATCCTCCCATCAAGTAGACATATTTTTCCTGTGTGTCAAGACAATCCAGATAGTAGCAGGCCAACAGCTTTCCCCTGTGGTAACCTCATGGGTATTCTGAAACACATGGTGGCAGCAAACCAACCAAATGTTAAAACCTACTATAGCAAGAGAACCACAAATTTTCTAGATTTTAGACAAAGGATGTTTATTTTACCTTAGTTGTTCTTCTTCTTGAATTTATACTTTTTGTTTGACCGCACTGCATCCAGAAGAGTTTTCTCTTTCAAAGCATAGCTGTAGAACTCTGTGCAGCTATATTCAAAGTTGCTCTTGACTTGAATCTCACTTTTGATAAGATCCACAGAACACCGGTTTCGCTGATCATTCCATGCTGCAGTCATCAGTGAAAACACTCGTTCCACATGTGCATTGGTCACAGGGATGCTAAAGAGAAAGGATCCAAGTGTAGTCAAATTTGGTGCCTTTATGCCTTGAAGCAAATTTGACCACTTCTCCACAACTGGAACTGCTCTCTTTACCACCTCCTGTTGGCGTGGCAAAATCAGGCAGTACTCTTCATAGAGTTCATCCAAGTTTATTTTCTCTTTCATCTGAAGGATCTCCACCACATCACATAGATGGGAGAATGTGAATTCACTCTTGAGGCTTAACAATGCCACATGTTTGTGAAAGTTACTATCTGAGAAGTCGTACCATTTGCTGAAGTAGCTGAATGAAGTACTGTAGAATTGATAGAAGTCCTGCTTCATTGCTGTTGCTTCACAGTCTGGACTGCTCAGCTGCTGGAGAAGTGCACTGGTTTCAACTCCAAAAATGAATCTGCCTGCCTTTGTTGGAGCTTTCTCTGCAGAGTGGAGAGGGTCTCCTACAACTCACAGACAGTCATGTCTCCCTCCAACAGCAGTATAACATCATGGAATATCTTCAGTGTGTTGTGGAGAAAGGACAGATATGCCTGCAACTGAAGAGGCTGCCCATCACCATGTTCATCTTTTTTAAAAAGTTTCCACAGCACCTTTGGACAGTGTTCCTCTCCTAATGTCAAAAAGTAGGTCTTCACTGCAGGCCAGCTGACATGAAGCCTTGATACAGCAGGCCATATACTTAGCCATCTTGTGGGTACATGCCTCAATACAGCATGATATTCTTGATCCACAAATTCAAACACTGATTTAAATTCTTCAGTGCGCTTGGCAGATGATGTGACATTTGAGGTGTCCCATTCACATGGTTCAGCTGGTGATTGAAGACACAGTTAACGAGTATGACAGCATTAACAGGTTGCATGAGAAAGTCGGAAACGCGGTGAGAAGTGAGAGTAAAAGCACTTTGAATACTGGACAGGCCGTTTACTGTAGGTGTACGCCCCACAACTACCTACATCACAAGGTGGAGCAGCCAGCTAAAAATGATTCAGTCAGTGTCATTTCTTTGTCTGTTCCAAAATGACCCGGTGTGGCAAACAAAGCTCAAGACCACTGCCGCTCACTTAACGAAGTGCGGCAGCTTACGTACCTTGTCCGTGTCCTCGCACCACTGGCTGACCTCGCCAACAGTTTACAAAAGGAGTTGGGAAATCCAGGAATGATTCTCCCTGCTGTCAGTGAAATAAAATCCCATCTGACTAATGATGCTACCCTGCCCATGGTGGTTGCGACCTTTGGTGAAACATTGTCCAGCAACATCTCATCTCGTTTCGACAGATATTACACAGATAAACTTTTGGCGTCGGTGTTGGACCCACGTTTCAAAACCGAATGGGTAATTCGTGACAAGTCTGTCTGCGATAGGGTCAGGGAGATCCACAATCTCCATGTGGAGGAAACCCTCTCCAGCAGACAGACCCTGGCGTTGACACCTCTGCAGGCTCTGAGTCTGACTCTGAACCAAACAGGTCTCGACTCTTTGGCTCAGATTTCAGTGAGACACCAAGGATGAGATTGAAAAGTTATTTTCATTGATTCATCATTAAGTAGCCTACACCTCTTTAGTTTGTTTGATGCCTCAAGCTGATATCAGTACAACTTTTAATTCATGTGCAAAACGTGTAGGTTATATTGAATATACCTTGAATTATACCTTTTTAGTTCATTTGATACATCAGGCTGATATCAGTACACCTTTTCTATGTGCAAAACTTGTCACCTATGTTAAGCATAACTTTTTAAGCAGGCTGTAAGCTACCTTTTTAGTTAGCTTGATGCCTCAGGCTGATCAGTACAAATTAATTTATGTTCATTCAAAACCTGTTAACACATGTACGCTACATTCGTTTGAAGTCAATGTTCTATTACAGAGTTCGTCAAAGAATATGGGTTTTAGTTTGTTTGATGCCCTTTTAGTTTGTTTGATAATTCAGCCTGTCAGTACAATTTAATTTATGGTCTAAACTTGTATGTTCGCTGTGGTTTGTTTGAAATAAATGTTCTATTCTGACCGACGATGCTGGCAGAGTTCGTCAAAGAATATAGGCTTATTTCAGTACAACTTAATTTATGTTAAAAACTTGTATGTTCATTATTGTGTTTGTTTGAATTGAATGTTCTATAATATCTGACTGATGTTGCTGACTGCGTTAGTCAAAGAATATCCTATAGACTGTGCTGCGTCGCAGACACTGACTGTTTGCTGGCTGTGATATTTCTTTCTGAGAGAGAGAAGGTCAAGGATCGGAAATTGGGTTGGACTTAACCCTGGGTCCCCAGATTTATGGTACAACGCACTAGTCCGCTGAGCCACGGCACGCCCTGTAACACTGTATTGAATAAACACTTAAAGGTGCAGTGCGTAGGATTGTGGCCATTGTGTCTCCATCTTTCAAAACCATCTCCTACACATATCCCTGTTTTATTTCTCACTTTGTCATGATGTATAACAGAAGAATAATGAGGCCTTGACAATGAAACAACACAAATACCACTTGAAATGACAACGTAAACAATATTTGTGAACTGCAACTTAGCTTTTCAAACGCAAATATTCTGGCTGGACAACAACAGTCGGTGATTTCAGTGTTTAAAATTAACATGATTCCTTCATGTCTGGTGACTTATCAAGGCCATTTTAGGATTATTTGGAATATATTTCTTACACACAGCTCCTTTAACATGCATTAAATGAAAAAAAAAATGCTGAATTTATTACAAATTTATAACACAATATCATTAAATGAATATTATCAACCAATTTTGAGTACCCTAATGTAAACATAATGCTGAGTTCCCCCAACTCAAAGTGGTTAACTCCAGGGAGAATTTGACTTATTCCATCTGAAAACCGGAAGCAGCAACTGTGGTCTGCGGGAATAGGCGTCCTCGTGATCAACGGTCACAAACCAGTCTGAAGTTTCTCAAAATGTGTGGATGCAAAGATGCTTGCACTAGTTTCATCCCCCAGAGCCTGCTGTAGACCTCCAGCCTGATTGCCATCGACTTTCAAAGCTCTGTGAGACTTTGGTCTGACCATGAGCCTGTACAACAAATGTTTCCCAAGGCGCATGGTTGACATGCCAAATGCCTCGGTTTGCTACTGGTTGATGTCAGAAAAGGCTGTGCCGAAGCTTAACCAATCACACCACTCTCCTCTGATGTATGTGACGCGAGGGGAACTGCTTGAGTAACATCACTGCTTTGAACACGCCTCTACCCAGGGCCGTTGGAGCAGCTCAAAGTTGATTGGTTCCTGACAAAGTGGGTGGAGTTCCCGATCTTTTGGGAGATGAGTTGGGTTGGTGAGATGCCATGTACCATACCTTAGTTATGCTGCGATAGCCTAGTGCTGCCACCTTCTGCACACTTGCCATCCTGTACAACCCTCTTTCTCCTCTCTCTCTCTCTCTCCCTCTCCTCACTCTAGCTAGATTATATGACACATATCATGAAGTGATATCCTCCTAGATTGGCCTAATCCTCTTGTTTCTGTTTCTCTTTGTTTCTCTTGCCTCCTCTGCCCCGACGCACTGGCTGAGTGATGAACCTCCCGTACCTCCCTGCCACCAACCCTACCCCACTACGGATGCTGACCAACCTCCCCGGAGCCACACACCATGACCATCCCCCTTTTCTCTGAGGCCCGTGATGGAACTGGCCTGATGGCCCCCTGATGACCACTACTTAGATGGCGACCAACACCCAATGAACTCTGATCCCACTCCAAATACTGACTAATCCCACACTCCAACTACTGACTCCATCCCTTGGCCCTGACTGTCGCACAAACTATGTGTATATCATCTCAGACTACATTCAGTACTCATACTTTTTTGTGTTAACCATGGTCAATCTATGCATCAGACATTACGGATACTTTATTAGGCCCCAGGCAAGTCCATGAGGCGTGGATCTGCCCAAGGTTTCTTCCTACATAACAAACTATTTACAAAGCGAGGGAGTTTTTCCTTGCCCCTGATTCTCATGGATGCTTCCCGTACTGTCTGTAAAGCGCCGCGAGACAATGTACTGTATTTGTGCGCTCTACAAATAAAATTGAATTGAATTGAATTGAATGAGTAACGCTGTGTAGATTGTAGCTGACCAGACCAGCGCAAGCAACGCCGAAGGTGTTACGTCACTGGGAGGGTGGACCAGGCTAAAAAGGGACAAGTGCAGTGTTCAATTTCATTTTAGGTCATGTGGGGGCTCTTGTATTGGCTCTGAGATAGGCACTGATGCAATGATAGATTTGCATAGCGCCCAATAAACGGCTCTTGACAATCGCAAACAATGCTTCTGCTATGAGAAAAGCAATAGGTGGGTCTTCAGAGTAAATATCTCTTGTGATTATTTAGTTTTGTTATAGTCAGGCTAGGGTCATCAAAGCCCATTAAGGAAGTAAAGAGATATTTCACATTTTTGCCATTACTGCGGTCTATCAGCCACTAACATTGCATGCAAACCAGTGAAGATTAACAATAATGGAATTTATCATATATCAGTTTTATTGCTTCTGCTTTAAATTTTGAATCATATGCCATTGCATCCAGAAGCAAAACAGTGGCTCCCAGAGAGTTGTGAGGGGTTAGGTGCCTGGGTAGTTAATTTTGTGTGAGGTGAGGCATGTAAAATAGGTCTCTCGTCATGATGGGTCTTCATATTGAGGATAAGATGGCCTTCTAAGTTGAATCTCTCTTTTGATGAATTTATGAATGAATGAATAAATTTAATTAATTAATTTATCTATAGTGTACCTTTATGGTTAACAGTTCCTCAAATGTTTTGTCATTGAGGCGGTATTGTTCTAGTCTGAATATATTGCCTGCGACACTAAATATCCTCTCAGCAGGTGCAGAAGAAAAAGGTATGGCCAGATATTTACACGCAAGGGCTAAAGGATTGGGATTTACTGTTCTTATCAGAACAATAAAGGATTAGCATCCTTGGCCAAACATGGTGTGCTCAAATAGACTGGGAACTCATGTGAGGCTGTGTCAATTGAGCAGTTGAGTCTTGTTACGTCCCCAACTTTCCTCCCCGGCTCGTTTACCCCCAGACTGTTGTGTGTGTGGAGAAAAGCTGGGTGCAACAGTGAGTTGAGTGTGTGTGCAGCTAATTACGTTGGCATCAGGCAGTTCCCCCTGAAAGGTTAGGCTTACCTGGCCGGCGCTGGCTAGGCTCTAAGGCCGCTGTTTTCCTTGGAGAGTCCAAGCGGCTTTTCCTGTCCTCCCTCACAGAGGACGCGAAGTTTTGTGAAATGGTGAATTGCATTAAAAGTCGTTAGTGTGGAGTCAATGTTGTACCAGGTGTGGGAAATGGTCCTGGCTCTGGCGACGTACAAGACAACCAAAAGAAACGGCTAGCCAAAAACAAAACAAATTCCTGTCGCTCAGTCCAATACTTTCCTCGGATAATTCCCTGATTGATCCAAACTGGGCACTGCTATCACGTATGTCTCAAACCACCGAGACTCTCAAAACGCCATCTTCCCACTGCTACCCAGGCGCCTGTTTCCCAAAAGCATAGTTGCTAACTAAGTTAGCAACTATGTTGGTTGCAATGCAATTTCCCATTGACAACTAAGTTGCAACTAAGTTAGCAACTATGCTTTTGGGAAACGGACGCCAGGTGCGCTCATCATGGGTCAATTAACAACAATAGCCCCACCTCCCTGAGGGACCTGCCAGCCACCAACGACATACCAAAAGACTAAACTATACTGTATCAGTATCAATACATGTATCAATGTGTGTAAATGTATGAATTCGTAACAAGTCTCCATATAGGAAAAGAGTTTGGGGCGTTTCCTTGTCGGCCTATACTAATGTCAGATGTGGCACTGGCTTTTTGACAAGGTCAATTTTTTCAGTAAGGAGATTTATTAATATGATTGCTTCTTCACCATTACACCAGTCTAGTTTAAATCTTGGATCAAGTGTTGCATCCATCTAAAAGGATTCCATGTCTTGAAATTACTTCCCAGCAAACACGGAACGTTATGGGAACCTTAACTAACGTTCCCTCCTGGTTCTCCTATGGTTATTTTAAGAACGTTATCATATTTTGGTTCGGAGAACGTTAACACTCTAACGTTACAGTGTGGTAACTTTGTGACCGTCTGAAAACGTTCCCTCGTGGTTATTATTCTAAATTACAGTATTTAAATTACAATCTGATAGATATTATGTGTAAATTATCATTAAACAACTTGATTTTGACCGTTTATGGTAATAGATTTAGGCTATCTTAATTTTATGAATCGCAATTGGTGATGTGTTTTTCCCTTGAAATGTAAACAATGACGTGGTGCAGCGGTAACGCACCTGCCTGCGATGCGGGAGACCAGGGTATGATTCCTGGTCAATTCGTACATTATTATTGTGTTTATTATTAATATTTTTTTCACAAAATGTCACGTTAGGATAACATTGCGGGAACGTTCGCCTAACCAGAAATGCAAACCAGCAGCTAATGTTCTAGTTCCGTTTAAAAAACTTTCCTGGTGCCCCTTCAAACAACCAAAACTACTTTCAGGGAACATACCCGACAGAAAACCTTCCCAGAACCAAAAAATGTTACTGGGGTTGTCTCAAGTGAGGATTGTAAGGGCATGATTCTTCTTGTTCCCAGTCATCTTTGCATTTTTGATTGTTTGTGTCCACAAGGCTCAGGGGGACTCTGCTGTTTAGTTATTGAAATGGGACATGGAAAGACATCCCAAGTCCTACACGTGTAGAATCAAAATGCTTAACAAACAGGACGAGAGAGTGTACTAGTGTGAATAACTGTTTAGGTGATTGTTCAGCTATACTTAACAGCAGATTATTTACCTAGCAAGTCAAATACCCCCTTGCAGGGGCGGCGTAATAGGAGGGAAAGGGGGACTGAGTTACCAGGACCCCAAGACCCCTTGAGGAGTCTGGAACTGTATTCCAGGCGTTGAGAGGGGTCCATGGCGACTGCTCGTGCAAAGGGCCCAGAATTTGGTGCTACGCCCCTGCCCCCTCGAGAGATTGATATCACCCTTTTAGGCGGTGGGCCGAGGGTCGATTTCGTGCATTTGAACTTTCCCTGAAAAGCGATTACTCGCGGCTTTCTAGCTAAGTTTGTTGCTTAGGAGCCAATCGCGTCCTTAGAATTGCCCCACGTGTGTCGTATCCGCACGAATCAATAATAATAATATCACATTAGTTCGGTTTCTGTGATGGATTGAAGGTTGAAATGATTCGTTTTAGAAAGATCTTTGGGCCCAAATGTGCAATTTTATGGTCAATCTGGGTATTTCTTTGAATATTTCTACATTGAAGATATATCTAGGTATAGGCCTACGTATACGACATGGGTTGCTTAACGAGGTAACATGCGAGAAAAGATCGAGAGGTCTAGAAGTCTTCACTCAATCACAGTAAATAAATTAGCCTACACAGAATATGAATGTAATGGTAATGTTACTAGCCTATGATGGTTGGCATTAGTCATGTTGAGGTTTCTTTGCAATCACGAATTAAATGTTCACACACCTTGAGCCATGTCAATGTCATACCCCCCTCTCCTTCATTCAGTCAACCAGATGCCCCTTTCATTACATCAAAAAGCTGTATAGCAAAATTAGGCCCACATGGCCTATCTATACAAAGACAAATGCATTTCATGATATTATTTATTGGTAGAAGTAGTGCATTAAACAAGACATTGAATGGTGACCACTGGTGATCGAGTACCTTGCATTAGTCCATATGAGGAGGTGATGGCATAGTGGTTAAGAAACCTGACTAGTGTGCTAGTAGTCTGGAAGTTGTGGGTTTGTGGGCCACCGTTGTGCCCTTGCCCATGGCACTCTAGAAGAGACAGACCCTGAACTATAGTTGACAAATGTAAGTTGTTATGGATCAAAGTGTCTCCTAAATGCATAAATGTAAATATTAGAAGTTAATGTTTCAAAGAAGCCTCTTTTGAAGTATGTTCTTGTATTTGTGAAATTAAAATGAATTTAATTGGTCTGAAAAGGTTTGAGGGACTGCTGTAGATAGCCCCAGTCCAAACATCATCATCAGCAATAGTCTTCTGTTGTAATTCCTCCTTTAGAAGCAGCCCCTGAAAATAAGACAAGATGGTTCTTTATTAATCCTGTAGCATCCATAACACCACATACAAATAATCAGATTCACTTCAAGCACTGTCCTGTCAAAGTTGCCAAGTAATGGCACACTGCATATACTGTATAACCAGTGTGCAGTGTATGTAAAAAATGCATGTGCAGTGTATGTAAAAAATGAGTAGATCGGCCACACTGCTTGTTGTTTTGGGTGGGGTGGGAGCTAATATAGCCATTAGAGAATTACAGTTCATCTACTGTGTGTGTGTGTGTGTCTGGGGGGATGAAGGTAGATGAGTGTAGTAGACTCAAGCACGCAGATCTATATTTCTACTATACTATATATCTATATTTCTATATTACTATTGAATGTCTCTTGGTACAAAATATATTTTAGTCTGAATAAAGTATGATTTCTATTGTGGTACAGATATGAAATGTTGAGCATCTTGGTCATTACCTGAAAGAGCAGTTGTAGTACAACCAGACAGGGTTGAAGCGAAGCTTGGTACAACTGTTGTGTGTAGCGCTGGCCTGGTGTCACTGGGGTCATCTCTAGGCTCTGATCAACTCAGATCTGCAGTATTTTGAAGGTATGTAGACTAGAGAAACATCAGCTGCAGTTGACGTCACTGGAACCATAGCAGCATGCTTTGTGGCTAAGAGGAACCCAGGTTTCCTATCAGCATACAAGTCCTCAGAAGACTGCATCTTATGGGTCCAGATCCTTCAACTGACAGGTGCTTGCCCTCTTGGTATTTTGCTTCCATACCCATCACTTTCCAGCTGAAGGACAAGATTACCTACATGACAATAAAAACATATTGTAATGTACATACTCCTATTCATTTTGCTAATTAAAAAAGCAAATCAGAACTGGATATCATTGCCCAAACTCCTACATTTAACTCATCTGATATGACTTGAAATGAAAAGCCTAGGCTATTAGGCACAAGATTGGAGATGCATGGTGAATATTAGTTTCAGCACATATTGCCAGTTTACAAAGTACAAACAAGTACAAAATATGTGCGGGTGTGGGTAAGTTAAAACTGAAAACGGCAGTCTCACACAAGCTAAACCTAAAAACAGAAAGCCACCACCACCATAGGCTAACTTGGCAGGTTTCTCACTTTATTGTTCAAACATAGTGGCTTTACCTTACAATACCCTACAGCCCTGCAACTAACTTTAGATCGAAGTAAACTAATTGCAACATTAGCCTGTTAACATCGACTTAATGGTAGTTTTATTGCGTACCTAAAGATAGTTTTGCTAACGTCAGCTAACGTTAGCTATCTCTGATCAGAAAGCAGCAAGGTTTGTTCAAGACAAATGCAAACATCATCGATAGGCTAAAAGTACCAGAACACTTACAAAACGGCAAGGACATAGCTGTGTAAATTTGCAAAAATTGTCAAACAGTCAGAATGTTATATTAAATAGCTACTTACGTTCACAAAACCGATGACTTGACGTTCGCAAGGAGTGTTTGGAAGATAAGTTTTCCAGCTGATTCGAACAGCGAAATCTGATAGGTTTGCGAATGCTCACGTGTCAAAATCCTGTTGTGCTATTGGCTACACAACCGTTGCATTTCCTGTACCACACGGGGTGAATAAAACAATTATTTTAAGGTTCGGCAACAGAAGTGTGAGTGGCAACAAGTGGAATATTGCTTAAAATGAATCAACCATACTACATAAAAAATGCGGAGTTCTCCACCACTTATTAAAAAAAACAAGCAGATACGAAGCCTCGGCCCACCGCCTATTTGCGCTGTGACACCCTGCACATTTGCTTGTTTTACTGCTACCTCTTGTATGAAGTGTCTGGTAGTTGGCAACCTTGACAGGACAGTGCTTTTGTATTTGATTAAGTGTGTCTTCACGATTAAATCTTGTTATGGATGTTACAGGGTGCTTGAATTCCTTCAGGATAATTTAAGTATGTACTTATCTTTCTCATCTTATTTTTACACATCTCCACTCATCTACTGCATCACCTCACTGCAGACATTTCCAAAAATATTTATTATGTAGGCTACTACTCATATAGGCTACAACAGATTTCTGCCATAAGTAAGGTGTGATATGTAGTCCATATACAAAAGTGTAGTTGTATGGGGGCTCAATTAACTTTCTGTCAGGTAGATCATGACATTTCATTAAAGCTAAATTCGGCAACTCTTTAAAGTCAAATTTCATGGAATTGTTACGTTATTCTGGAAGTAGTACATGAAAGAGGCTAGAGGAAAAAAACTGAACTGTCTAGCTCCATTTAGACCCTTAACCGTTTTATCTTTTTATAGTGCAAATCCAGCACTCCCTGTAGCTTTCCACCAATCAGATTTGGAGGGTGGGAAAACTGCCTGCCGATCATAGCTGTGAGCAAGCCACTGACAACGTGCTGCAGCGAAGGAGGGATTTGTGAGGCCGTTGAGAAGCGTAGTAGAGACGGGGGAGGGACCAAAAAGATGTTGGATTTTTTTATTTTTTTGCCTAAGTCTCGGAATTACGTAGTCTTGCCGAATACAGCTTTGATTTCATCTTCTTGCATGCCTTGCTGCATACCCGAGGGGGCGCTGCATCTGACGTGAGTGAGGTTACCTGACCTCAAGATCTGCTGAAGTGTTTGTGAAGTCGTGTTCCATTCACATTCAGCCTGTTGTTTTAAATTCTTTCATTCTCATCTCAACATCTACAGCAGTCAACAAGCTTGTACTGCATTTCACTACAGTACTTGTTTTTGAACACCAATGAACATCACTTTCCACTATGTGAGTTGCACTTTAATACCACAACTATATGTATCATCTAAGAAATAATTTCCTCAATCGCAACACATGCTTTGTGGTGGCAGCATAGCACAACTCGCATAGGCTACAGTAGAGCTTGAAACGGGCCTTAAAACTAAGACCCGAACCAGCCCCAGCCCGAGAGAACTCCACCCGAGCCCCCCCCGGCCCGTATGATTGACAGCTTCATAGAGCCCGAACCCGTTTGCAACCCGACATTTTTCAATTGTGCGCATATCAAAGCAGTCAACAATGAGTCATTTTTGCTGAACATTTCTACGTTTTTTATTCAGATTAGTTAGCCTACAGATGTCTGAAGTTCAAGAACTTCAAGGCTAAAATAAATGATCTGCCCAAAGTTAAAAGAAAACTAACCAGTTGTCTTGCTGTCATACTTTAACATCACGTCGCACTTCTTGCATTTGACATACCCCACTGCCTCGTTTTTCTCATTGTGAACGTGCTCAAAATGTTTCCACACCTCCGACCTCGCATTTACTGGCTCGACCAACATGAATTCGCCAAGGGCTAATCTCCGTTTAACTTCTTCTACATCCATTTTGCATCTACTAACGCATGCCTGTAGATCGAACGTTAGGCGTATCATGTGATCGCATATTTGCCGTGCATCGGCTTTCAGCCCGAGCCCGAGCCGGGCCCGCTTGGAATATTGAAATTAGACCCCGAACCGGCCCGAACCCGGCAGGTCCTGTTGGGCCCCGTCGGGTTCGGGCAAATATTTCCAGCTCTAGGCTACAGTACTCAGAGCCAGAGAAAGGGCTCTACATTAACCCAGGAATTGTTGAAGAAAGGCGATGTGTCATAGGCAAACATTCAGCACTCTTCTGCATGAAGCAGTAGATTCGGTGCTAATGAAATTTCACTTTTAGGGATAAGGGGAAAGATGTGGGATTTGGTAGGCACTGATTAGAGCCAATGAAATAATGTTTTTCTCTTAATCATTTAAGAACTACATTGAAATTATAAAGAAAAACAAATGACTTGAGTGGGTCTTGAAATAGTTGCACAATGAGTCAATCACACACAAATACACAAACAAAACAGATAGATTGATGCTTTAGGGCAGGGGTCGGCAACCTTTTTGCCATGCTGTGCCATTTAGAAATTTTCATATTAGTTAGTGTGCCAGTGGGTGTCTTTAACTATGTGAAATTAAATACTGGCTACATATTTAGATGGATATGGACATTGAGCGTGTAAAACACCATTTCAATGTTTTATCCTCTCAGACTTAAAGGTTTTAGAACACCCATATTTCCCTCTCCCTCTCTTCCCATTAGATAACAACCATATAGGCAACAAATTCACAAAGTAGGCCTAACATCCAAAATCTGACAGTAGGCATGTTATTCATAGAGCCAATTGAAGATGGAACTGATAATAATAGCACAGATTGAAAAAAAGAAAACATAATAGGCTAAGTAACTTAATTAACAATAACTTGCCGATTTGAAATAGGCCTTGCCTTGTTAGAAAATAAATGTTTTGCCTAATAGTCAATGTGATCCCTGGCCCTGCTTCCCCTTACTTTGCTCTGAAATGTGCGGTTGGTAATTGGTCACTTTGGACGCATGTTTCGGAATGGCACCGCTGTCAGACGACTTCGGGAGGGGCAAAGGACATAACGTTACTTCATGTGCGAAAATATCTGTTCACGCAGATAGGTTGATCCGAACACTGACATTAAAGCCAATGCGATATTGCATGACACATCCGATGAACATTCGTATTATGGGCGGGCTATGGCAGGGTAAGTGCGATATTGCGCAGACAGCTGAACTTTTCGGTAAAGATGCTGAGCAGGCGTAAATGATGTTGGCCCTGCGATGTGTTTTGTAAGTTAATTGAACTTGCTCACCCACAATGTTGAGCTCTTCATCTCAATCAGCTGCATTTCCACATGTGCCCAACCACTCTATCAGAGCCAAATAAATTTAATGTCCGTCAAAGCTGGTTTGATCAAGGAAGAGAACACTGCACTATAGCCTACTTCTGAAAGTCCCCAAAACGCTCTGCGAACTCTGACTGGAGCTGGCGCGTATTCGCAGATGTGTGAATGTTGTTGGAAGTAGCCTAAACTTAGCCTGACATAGCCCGACCATAATACTGCTGTTCATCCGTATTCATGGTCTGGAGGTTCTTTAACCTGACGCGATTATACTGCGGAGGGGAGGGCATTCACTTCTGGTTTGAAACGATTGGACAGCTCGTCTAATTAGCTTCGCTTATTGGCCGGTAGACTCTCTACCGATGTAAACACGCCCCAGAGGACCGTTCCCAGACCATGGATACGGATGAACATTCGTATTATGGGCGGGCTATGTCAGGCTAGCCTAAACTCCCTTGTGTGTCTGAAATAACTTATCGTCCCTATCTGCCTTATCTTTGAAAGTCTTTTCGCGCTTTGTCTCGTAATGACATCTAACATTGTATGTTCGACACGCAACACTTTCAAAACATAAGTGCACACAGCACAAATATTCAGCGGTCCAGGAAGAGTGGAAGGCCCGACCTGTCGGCTTCTTTGCCATCTAGCAATGCATCAATGGGGCACATCTAGTGGGCAAAAGAAATATTGGGAGGGGGGCGCTATTGCTGCATAGTGATTTTTTAAGGTCAATGACATTTCGTCATATGTCTGAACATTTTTAATGTATTAAATTATTAGGGTAGTGCAATGTCCGCGTGCCACTGGAAATTCCTTGGCGTGCCACTCGTGGCACGTGTGCCTAGGGTTGCCGACCCCTGCCCTACAGGATCACCATCTTTCCCCCTGAGGACTCTTTTTTTTTTACTCTGAAAAACGTATGAAAAGAGTTTAGAGGTTGCTTTAAAAGGTGTGTGTGATTCCTGTAAGAGTTGAAAACACAAAACAAGGGCTGAGAAACTATAGGGCATGTAAAAGGCAGATATAATTCAATGTCAATGTCAATGTAATAATTGACAATAATGTAACTCCCAACGTTATAATTTTGACAGTTGTGGTTGTTATGGGTTTGATAATAATTTCTGATATTTACATTGTTACAGTGTTACCTATCAGCTCCTATAGTCATTTAAGTGGTCTTTGGTATTTTTTGCCCTCAACGGTGCCTTCCAGGCAGCGCTGCCTTCAAGGCACTTCTCCACTCAGTTTAGGGTTAGGATGAGGGTTGAGGGGGTTAGGGTTAGGAATAGGGTAAGGGTAGTGCCTTTTAGGCTGTGCTGCCTGGAAGATGCCGTTGGGGGCAAAAAACACCATTGAGCCATTTAAGCCTTTCAAACCTATTGCATGTTATTCAACACCGATGTATGCTCCAACAAGGAGCACCCAAGAGAAACAGGAGCAAGGAAGATACCCTCACCTAAGAAAGAGAGAGTGTTGTTGATCCACTTACTATTGCTGGTGCTAGTGCTGGTGCTGTCTGTTAGCAGAGGCAGCCAATGACCAGCCGATAATATTAACAGGTTATTACATTATCGTGTTGTCATGTGTGGTATAACATTTATTACATTTTTGGCAATTGACAGCCTTTACATGGCGTAAGTGACATTTTGTCCAAAATTGAATAAAGATGTCAAAAGAAATGTTGTGATGAACTCCTTTCATTGACAAAATAGAAGTAAAATATTCGAAAATGTAGATTTATTAACCAAAAAAAACAGAGCATTAAACTTTTGTAATAATTACAGAGGTGTTTGTTGTTGCTGTTTCTGCAGAGCACTGGGGAAACCCTTGGATTCTTGGGTCTTGGCTAAATTTGTAAAGTGTGCAACTTCAATAAGTAAACCGAGTCCTGCATGGATACACTTTTGTAGAGCCACCTACCCCCCATTCACCTGTGATTATATTAAAGACGAATTATGCAACTATTTTAGTTTAATTTACCTGTACTTAGCAGGTTAAGAGTCATTGTGATGGTCCAACAACACTTTTTGGCTCGATTGATGACTCGATCGATTGTTTCTCTAGGTCAGGGGTGGCCAACCAGTTGGAGAGCAAGAGCCACATATCTGACTATGTCACAGCAAAGAGCATAGGCACATGAACCTGTTACTACTACATTACCCATCCTTCTGACACACACATGCACACACACACACATGCACGCACGCACACACACACACACCTGCCAGTGAGATGAATTGTAAAAGTCACTCACCAACATGATCACAGAAATGTACCCCTACAATAGTACAGTAAGGCCACAGGCCAGCAACGTCATGGTCACACACCCCCAACCATATCTTCCTCACACACACACACACACACACACACACACACAACAAAACAAAATCACTGTATTAAATGTTAGGGAAGTGAACACGCACATAAACACACAAATACAAACTTGGACATGAATGTAAGAGCCGCATGACTCCGGGCAAAGAGCCGCATGCGGCTCCTGAGCCACAGGTTGGCCACTGCTCCCTGCTCTAGGTGGAGAAATGAAATGTGCAAGACTGGTGCTGCGGAACGCGGCACAGTCTTAGGGGGCTGTAGGGGGAGCTCTATCGGTAAAAATGTGAACACAAACCGAGAAACGAACGCATAACGGCTGGTCCTTGGGTCTACAGTACAGCATACAGTACTAATGCTAAGTTGGTTGGGAATGGGCCATTGCATTGCAAACAACTGTTAATTGTATAGAAATGCCTTTCAGAAGCTTTTGGGAAAAGGACGTCTGCATGGGGTGGAAAATGGAAAATGTGAGCATAAACCTATAGCCCAAACCGAAGTAAAAGCCGGTCTTGCATAGCCTAGTTCTTTGTAACCTAAAAAGTCAATTAAACGTACCCTAAAAAGTAAATTTGTAACCCTCCAGGCCCCTTAACATTCACCCCATTACCTCATCGCAGACAATTTTTTTCTTTTAGTGATTTCAGACTTTTTTTTTTCTTCTTCTTCTTTTTTTCTTTACCATTTTAGATGTTAAAGTATTTTTATTCAAAATTGGGAAATATGGACTTCTGGATATATGGATATGGATATGGTTCTTTGTCGCAAGGCCTCAAATAGCCTACAAGTTATAATTTTAATTGTACTGTACCTGCATGCACTCCTGGTTGATAGAAAGCCATTGCATCTTCAATGGTGCGAATATCACAAGTAGACTATTGTTTCATACATCACAGAAGGGGAAGAAGATAAGTTGAAAGTTGTTGTGAGATAGCATGTGTGGCGATAGAGCATGCAAAGTGTATCTTGAGTGTGTGTGGGTGTATCATAGACAAGGCAGCTGTGTGTAAGTTTGAGTGGACTTCAGAATGCCATGGCTTGAACTCTGCCATAGCCCTAACAGAATGGTCAGGAAAGTTAGGGGAAAAAAGCAAAGTATCCCACATTGAATTGCCTTTTTTTTTTTTTTTTTTTGAAGAGAAGGGTATCAATAGAGCATCTGCTGAAATGTTATTTTTACAAGTTAAAATAACTGTGCAGTAAATGATTCACTTACAACCATCCCGTATAGCAGGCCTGGGCAAACTAAGGCCCGGGGGCCACATGCGGCCCTCTGAGCCATTTAATCAGGCCCGCGGAGCCTCCCCAAAGTAGAATAATTTATCTTTTAGCCACTTAGATTATAGGCCTAAATAATCAGATTTGTTGTATTCATGAAATACAAACCCCCCTTTTAACCTTGCATGTTAACATGTCCTCTGAAGAAAATGACGCTAGGTTTGAGACTTACTAATTTACCGGCATCAACCGGTTGACGGTTAGCACCTGGCCCATTAGTGAAAATCTAAACGCCAATGTGGCCCTTCGACCAAAATAATTGCCCACCCCTGCCGTATAGGCTATAATTACGCCTAATAACCCGCCCGCAAACCGGCCTGTAAAATTCCAGATCATTAAAATCCACCCGTCCCAGCAACCTTTTAGGCTACAAAAAACCGACCCATCGGGTAGGCCTACCCATCCCGGTGTAGAGAACTCTGAATTAAACTGAACTTTTGAGTGAACACATGTACTATATAGAGATCAAAATTCTTGGATGGCAAATGACAGTGATAACCAACTCAGAAATGTTTATTTGAAAATAGCTTAATATCTACTTTTTCTTCACTTTCAAAAGCAGTTGAACTGAACATGACTGGCTCTGCTATCTATAGGCTACAGCCAAACTAAACCAAGCATGTGACAAGTCACATCCATTTATGCAAATCGGAACTGATACCCACTTTGCTCCCATAGATATGGGACGAGTTCAGACAATGAACCGGTTAACCATGGTTTGTTTACTAACAACCTGGGAATGGGGAATGCTAAGACAGTCAATTCATCCAAAATTGAACAACTTTTTCAGTTTTCAATATAGTGTTTCATGGGGCTAATTTCTGAGTCCATTTGATTCAGCCAATTAGATACCATGTTACTTATTGAGGTAAGGGCAGCACAGAGCTATATCATGGATGTTGTCACAAACACCTTGACCCAAAGGAGTAAGAACATATGGGAGACTGACACCGATGGTAAATATCCTAAAAGATATTTACATAAATCAGTGAATGAAAAGCAAGGAGAAGGTAAACAATATGTTGTGCATGACAGCGTAGTGTAAGTGTAATGCATATAAGAAAAAACAATAGAAAGTCTACCGCCCGCCCTCTAGAGTGTGAGTTTGGTGAGTGTGGTCCTCAAGACACACCTCACCCTCCTGTAGGTCAGGGAAACACAAGCATGTTACCATTAAGCGACTACAGAATATGGTGCTCAAGAACATCCCTTACAGGAGGATGAGGAGTAACAGCACAGGGCACAGCAAAGCCGGGGTGTTACAATATGCTTTGGATGTTTTTGCACGAGCATGGATGTGCAGTTGGCTGCAACTCTGCCCTAAATACTCTCCCCCACGGCCCATAGCCTATAGGCTACTCATACTAAAAATAAAAAATGGCGCAGATATGCAGCAATATTATTGCAATTTTGCCACAAACTAAAATGCATGTGAAAATATGACCTTATAACAAACTTGACACAAATTCTGAAAAAGCTGTTGGGGATTTGTGGAAAACTGGTAAAGAAAAAATGGACAAATTGCCACTAGCTGCCATTGCATTTGGATCTGCCTAAAAGATCATGGATCATGCCTGAAAATGTATCATGGATCTGCCTAAACAATTTGTTAGTAATGGCAAACTTCTAATGAACATCTGGTGACAAACTTGCAAGTTTGCCACTAGGTCATATTTTCACATGTAAATTATCTTGTGGCAAAAATGTAATAATAGCAGCGCATATGCAGCATTTTTTTTTTTTATTTTTGTAAGGAAAGTGGTTGTTAATTGCATGAATGGTTGAGAGGTAGGCCATAGAAAGTGATCCATTTGCTAATTTGTCATTTATCACAGGAGAATATATACAGGAGTGCAATATCAAGGTAAAATAAGTTTGTGCTGCTGACAAACCAAAAGCTTACCGTCTCAAACACACCAAACGCATACATACTCAAACACTCATCACCAAACATACATACAAAACACACACACACACACACACACACACACACACAAATATGTGCACATACACAGCAAAGGCATACAGGCTCACACAAGTACCAACAGCATTAACTCAGTCACCAAACCCACACACACAAACTCCAAAGCCTGAGATCTGTAGTCTGCAAATGCTTTGTAGAAATCTCATCAGGAAGCAGAGATAGTGCACACACATGCACACTCATTCATTCACTTCCAAATTAGTGTTCATATATAAAGCAAATTCAATTTCATACTATTTCTGAAAACTTTTTTTCTCCCCACTGAGAGAACCCATTACTATCCATTACTTAACAACTGCAAGGATTTTATATAAAATAAAATCAATTACAGACTAATTTTCAAAACTCCTGAAACAAAAACATGCTTGTTTTTCTGCCCACTGACAGAACAAGGGCCATAAGATCTGTCTTTCTTTTAACAAATCTTGGGCATAACATGCATCGGAATGCCGATAGACATTGTGGTAACCACCATAATCACCTGACTTGAGTTGTTTAATAATTTCTTACATTTACAATTTTATGTAGCCTAGAACTCTAGACGTACCCCTACGATATAGTCTGGCGTGTCAGGCTAAATTTTATGGGGTTAAAAATGTCTCAATAATATTTTTAAATGCACAGAGGGTTAAAATAGGTTATGGTTTGCAAATCTGTTCAGATATCCACAAATATTTTCTTTCAGTGTCCCTTTGGTAGATTACTTATGCCCACCAGAAGGTGTCAGCGACTACTAATTGTAGCATGTTGTAACAATCAATCTCCACCAGAGGGCCTTCCAAGCTCCTTTCTTGGTTTCATGTGATGAGCATACACACCACCTGAGCATGCCTGTTCACCTTTTCTTTATTATTATTTCAAACAAAGTGTCAAGTATTAATATGTTATGCCTTATGCCAAGGCCCTCTGTACAGTGACTTCACTTTACAGAAGATCTGTAATATCCGTGTTATATCTTCCAAAGCAGCGTTTCAACGGGATGGTTGATGGGAGGTGTTGATAACATAAATAATATAATGCTTACAATGTATGAACAGCTTAGGCAGACTGCTTTTCACCCAGGTCTACTTGAGAATTATGCAATCTAAAAAATGTTGAGCCATCTTGCCACATAGGTCTACTAAAAAGTATTGTTGAAGGCAACAAGTTTCAATTGACTTTGACAATCGGTCAGTCTAATCTAATTCTCACTGATTTACAATAAGAATAGGCTTTAACAATGTTTCACACTACAATTTACACTAGTAATGGTAACGAGACCGCTTGTATCAAATCAAGACAGAGTCTTTGTAGGGTTGAGACAGAGACCATTGTTTTGTTTTTTTAATGCAGTCAAGACTTGAGTCTTTGAGATTGACCACAAGGACAGTATGACCTGATGTGTTTTTTTTTTCCATTCCATTTCAAATTCAGCAGTTAGGCTTACATACAGTACTAAGTTTAATTGGGAATGAAGCTAAATGCATTAATGTAAGTGTAAATGTAATGACTGATAGCCTGAAAAAACAGAGTATATTATGAGAGATGTAAGTCTGGGCCTGACTGAACCAGATACAGTGTGGCACCATACACATAAAAATGTCTCTGTACTTTGTTGGAAAGCTAGTCAAAACTGTTTTCGCCTCAGTAAGTACCTTTATACAGTGTTCGTGACAACAACACAGGACGCTTATCAGGTTAACAGCTACACCAGTAGTTGTAGTCACTCACTGAACTTGATTCGTAATGATGGATAATCGAATGTCATGAACATTAAAAACTGAAAAAAGAGTCCTTATCCTCCCACTACTGGCTGAGACTGAGATCAAGACTAAGGTGATGGTGGTGTGTGTGTGTGGTTGGGAGGGTGACAATGGGTGTCATGAGGACCTATAGGAGGGCATTTGTTCAAAAAAGGTTATAGAATCTCTGTTCTAAAGCCTCTTTGAGACCCAGCTTTTTCTAGAATACATCTAATGCACATCAATCTATCCACTTCGATCTATTTTTTTCTCTTGAATACATAACCTTTGATTAACTAGATTAGCTTTGATTTTTGTGATCACATTTTAAATGACCCTTTAAATTACCCTTTATCCAACTATTTTTTGATCAAACCAAACACATCGCCTCTCTGCCCTCTCCTTTACCACCCGCCATTATTTAGCCTGTTACCAGAATCACAAACCCAGGTATGCCCTCTGCATTTTTTTTATGTATTTATGTACTATTATTATGCAGTGTTATGGCACCCTATATGTAGTTTAATTTCATATTAATCTCATTTAAATTAGACAACAAAAAAAAACACTTGCCATGAAACATATGACAAATTCTCAATCCAACAATTAAGCTTCAAACCAAAATCACAATTGCAGATGTTCCTCCTCACGAATGAGTCAATCACACACAAAACGGATAGGTTGATGCTATATAGGGAGATCTATGATCTCTTTATTCTTACACAGTGTTACAATACTGGCTGACCTGTGGTCACTTTACCGGTACTGACACATTTAGATTTTAGTTTTATCGTTAATCCATTTCCTGTAGAAACAGACATCCATGTAGAGAGTCAGCCCTTTGGGTGTCTTGTGGCTAGCAACAGTCACTCCATACAGCACACCATCACTCTTCTTCACCAAACTACCACCGGAGTCCCCCTGGTACATGAGATAGAGAGAGGGAGAGTTAAATAGAAACTGTGATTGAGAGAGAGAAAAAATAATGGAGAGAGTGATATTATATAGACTTACTGGGCAGGATTCACATGGTCCTTTTCCAGGGCAGGGTCCACACAGCCCGGCTTCCAAAGAACACAGAAAATGTTCCTTTATATAATGACGATTAGCAGTAGTGAAACTCTGTTCTCCAGTGTAGCTCTGATCCAGTGTAACATCCCCACACTGCAGTTCCACTGCTTTATTTTTCTCTGTGTATTTAAAGAGATAAATGTACATCAATATATACATTACATTAAATGAAATATAAGACATTTACAGAATAATTAGAAAATAATATAAAATATTCTGATTTACTGAGGTCTGCCCTACTCACTTTTTTCATTATTCTTGTCAACGGCTGTGTAGGACCATCCCATGATAGTGTAGTGTTCATTGAAATTAGAGGGCGAAGTACATCCAACTGGAGGGAGGGTGATGGTGGGAAGAGTCTGAGTAGGTTTTTGGGGTAGTTTGAAAAGCATGATGTCATGATTGTGACTATTTACTGTATAGAAATGCCTTTCAGTAGTTTTAGTAATTGCCATTTCTTCTGCATCTATAGATATAGGTGCATGGAATCCCACAAATACAAAGAAATCCCTATTAATAGAAGGGAAAAAAGTGAAATCAGATAGGCTACATATATTCCCAGGACAGCATGTTTACAAGTGCTTAGCTTGATTGTTCGTAAATTCTGTTTGATTTCATTATTTAGGATATTGATAAATGTAGTGGTGTGAGGAGCTTTTATAAATTGATCATGTCAGAGGTCATTCAAATGCATGAATCTATCAAGACACAAGTTACTGCTGATCTAGCTTCTTAAATAAATACACATTTATGTCTGTCATTAAAAATCCCAACAGTAGAGTCCACCTGAATTTAAAAAAGAAAAAAAAAGTCTTACTCTTTGTTGCAGTGAGCAGCAGTGAGCACCCATTCTTGACTGAGCAGGTTCCCTCCACAGTAATCAGACGAAGTATCATGCAGAATGACATAATGTTGACCTTCACTTGCAGGACAATCCACTGCATTTAACACTCTCTTCTGGACGTCCACAGCAGCAACTACAGAGAAAACAGGAATGTGTGTGCGTGAACTTTGCTGATATCTGAAGGCATTTTTTGAAGCGCACTTTTAGTCATTTGTAGTTATAATTTTATATGGAAATGTTGATGTTTCATTGTTTTTGTGGTACACCAACGTAACAGATTGCATCATGACAAAAGTCTAAATTTTATGGATATTGAAGCGGACAAGAATCTTTATAAAATAGTCTTTTTATTCAGACATGAGATGTATGTAAATTGGATTTAACTGTATACTGTATATTGTAGCAACTTCAGTTTGGCAGTTGAGGATGCTTCCTCATTCCTCACAAATATTTTTGGGGTGTCATGTTTGACATTTTTTTTGCAAGGTTGGACATTTAAAATAATATTTGACATTATTCAACAGCCTTCACGCGATTGCATTGTCTAGCTATTAATCCAAAATGGTAGGCTATTAAAACACTGAATCTGATTTAAAGGATAGCCTACCTCAAACAGCAATAAATTCTTATGAAGAGGGGGGTAAATCAATGTGCCCCGACTTCATCGCAGTAGACTGGCGTCACACAACAATGACAGTTTATAAATTCCCCTTTAGTCAAAGATAGGCCAGGAGATCCTGGAAAAACGATTTGTGAAGGCTTGGCATTTGAAAAAATAATCAATTCAGTCCAATGATTTCCCCTGAAGTCATAGAGTACAGGAAAAAATGCATGGGGAAGTGAAAAACAGCAGTTGGTTTTGATAGACATATCAACACACAATCATTTTAATGTTGTTTGATTGTTGGATGTTGTTTTTCTGTCCTCTTTGTTCCACAGGTAAAAAAAAAAAAAAAAAAAAATTAATTTAAATTTTTGCATTGGAGGATTTATTTAATTGGTTACATCGATGTGTGGATATCAATTTAAGCAATAAAATTGCTCCAGTAAAGCATCACAAACAGCACCTTTAAAGCTGTGCTCCGGAGTGATTTCAAGAATAGCCCTCTTGAATGAAACTGCTAAATGCACTAGTTAGAGAGTGGAACAAAATTATTTGGAACAGCAGAGACTGAACACGAAAGCAGAAGCGAACAAGCACTTTACACTGAATCAATGGAAACTCATTATTTGAACCGAAAGTAAGATCTGAGGTACCTTTGACTCAATGTAAAGTGCTTTGAGTTCGGTCTATGCTGTTCGAAATTCTTTCATTCCATACGAACTCTGTTGCTGTAAGAAGGCTTGTGCAACATATGCTTAAACTTACTCTGGAGCGATCCCCAAGGAAATATTATACCAATTTAATTCTAATTGATAACAGGATTTAATATTGCAGCATATCCTGTAACCTGACAATTTGAAATCAAGTGCCTAAAACGGCAGTGCGAGGGGCACGTTTTTCTCGATACAGAGCAAGTTTCCCCAGCTCTGTAAGCATACGGAACTACAGGACTTTTATGGACTTTAGGCAATGTAGGCCACTCTCTGTAACTGCTTTTGGTTGAAATTATAATAAACACACTTAATCAAACACATCCAATTTACATGCTCAACTCAATTTATGAACCCCCAATCATGCATAATTAGTTGTAGAAAGGATTTCACTCACAGATTATTCCTTTAAAGCATAGCTCCGGAGTGATTTCAAGCATTGCCCTGTTGAATGAGCCTGCTAAATGTACTTGTGAGTGAAACAAAGTAATTTGGAACAGCATAGACCGTATATATATATATATATATATATATATACAGTCTTTGGCATAGACTGAATGTGAACGCAGAAACGAACACTTTGCACTGAATCAATGGAAACTCAGATTATTTGAAACCAAAAGTAGGATCTGAGGTACCGGTGACTCAATGTAAACTACTTGTTGGCCATTGCGTTCACGTTCGGTCTATGCTGTTCGAAATTCTTTCCTTCCATGCGAAATCTATGCTGTTAGAAGGCTCATGCAAAAGGGTTAGGCCTATGCTTAAACTTACTCTGGAGCTATCCTTTAAAGACTGAACTGATCTCTCTCTGTGGATGATTAGATAAAGAGTTTGTAACAGGTTGAGTGGCTGTAGCTTACCTGCCGATGCTAAGATGAGAAGAGGGATCAAACTTTTCATTGTGCTTTTCCCTCTCCTTCCACTTCTCAGGCATCCGGATAAAAATATTCCTCATTTTTAAATGTTCTTTATCCTCTCTCCATCCTACATGGACCAACCAGCTTCCAGCACGTACTGCGGAGCTGTTGTTGACAGTGAATTGGGACAGTTGGAGTTGAAGCAGGTGATTGATAGCTAAAACAGTGGTGTGATAGTAGAGTGACAGGTGCCACAGAGGATTTTTAGGTTAGTGGCAAATGTGACAGTTAAACAAATACTTTTTATCAGCTGTATTGTCAGAGTCCAGTATGCCAGTTAAACAAATGTCTTCAAATAGAGAGCATCATCTCTGTGTCTGAGTTTGTGTGTGTGTGCGTGTGGCTGCAGAGAATCTTATTTGACTGAAACCATTTTATCCAAATGTGTGAAAGTGTTTGAGCAGGGGGTAATGAGGTATAGTCACAGAGAACTGAATTATAAGGTAAATTAAGTCACACTATATTTTCCTAAAGTGGTTCAGCATTAAAACAAAAGTATTCAGCCAGAGAGTATTGAAGCAGTTAATATTAAAGATTATGGTTGAATACAAAATGCACAAACCATAGCAACATAGTTAATTTAACAGAAACAGAAAGAAAAACAGAAAGAATGAGTTGAATATGCTTTTTTGTTTGCACAAGCAGTTGAGGAGGTCATTACTTGCTTCTTTTAACATGCTTGATTCCATTCCATATAAATATAGAGGGATAACTTGACTTCACACTTTCATTTTTCAACTGGAAGTTTGAAATCACCAACTCTTGGAAATCACCAGCAAGTGAAGATGAGAAACTGGGTTTTGTGACACTGTAAGTCCTGAGGCTCAAACTGTGGCTCCGCTAGGTCCCTCCTCCACGTCTACCTCCACATCCTCCTCCTGTAAATCAACCTTTTTACACACACACACACACACACACACACACACACACACACACACACACACACACACACACACACCTCTCTCTCTATCCAGGCAGAAGCTCCTACAGGATCACCATCTTTCCCTCTGAGGACTATTTTTTTTACTCTAAAAATCATAGTGTATAAAAGAGTTTAGAGATAACTTGCCAATTATGTAAGAAATTGTTTGTAATGATAATGTAATAATCTGTTATCAATAATGTAATTTATTACATTATCAGCTGGTTATTACAATGGTGCTTGTTACATAACTGCTGCCAATAATGTAATAATTTTATTTCACTTCGTGAATTTCACTTAATTTATTGGTGTAACATTTGCCATCTGCTATTAATATTATGTCTTAAATAGTTGCTTATAGACCATATGCACACAATTGGACCAAGCAAACGCTCACTCCCAAGGAGTTATGGTTATGTTTATGGTGAGCAGTTATGGGTTTGATAATAATTTCTGATATGAGTACAATGTTACCGTGATACCTATCAGCTCCTAGCCATTCAAGCCTTTCAAACCTATTGCACATTATTCAACACCAATGTATGCGACAACAAGGAGCACCCAAGAGCAACAGGAGTAAAGAAGAATTCCCTTAACTAAGGTAAGAGAGAGAGTGAGTGTTGTTGGTCCACTTACTGTTGTTGGTTTGTGAGAGACCCTGTCTGTAAGCAGTTATAAAGAAGTGTTACCCCTTAAAACCAATAAATAAAGTCTTTTATTAAGTGAAATTCACTAAAGTGAATTGAAATTATTATTATTGGCAAGTAACAAGCCAATAATTTAATGACCAGCTGATAATGGTAACAGTTATTACATTATCGTTTCAAACATTTTCTTACATTACTGGCAGTTATTACATTATTGGCCGTTATCGTCGTGATGAACTCCTTCCATCGACAAAATAGAAGTAAAATATTTTTAAAAAATTTGAGTTATTAAACAAAAACCCAGAGCAAACGCATAATGGCTGGTCCTTGGGTCTTTTCCCCAATTACATACAGTATGCTAACTTGGTTGAGAATGGGCCATTGCATTGCAAACAACATATTTGTTAATTGAATAAAGAAGCCTTTCAGAAGCTTTTGGTAAAAGGACGTCTGCATGGTGTGAAAAATGAAAAATGTGAGCATAAACCCACAGCACAAACCGAAGTAAAAGCCGCTCTTGCATAGCCTAGTTCTTCTTTAAATTGAAATTCGTAACCTCCCAGGCCCCTTAACATTCACTCTATTACCTCATCGCAGACAAATTAAAAACACTCAAACTGAAGCTTAAATCATAGGCTAGGCCTAATCTACGTCATAAAATTTTATTTTGGAAGAGTCATTAAATGAGGCCTTGAGACGAAGAACCATACAAGTCCATATTTCCAAATTTACAATAAAAATATTGTAACATATAAAATGGTAACCAGTCTGAAACCAGAATTGTTTCATTATAGATATTATAAAGGCACTTTTCAATCATATTTGGTGTCAGTCTGGTTCTGATTTCAGACTGGTTTACTACCATTTTATATGTGTTACAGTATTTTAAGAAATATGGACTTGTATGGTTATTTGTCACAAGGCCTCAAATAGCCTACAAGCTATAATTTTAAATTGTCCTGCGTGTACTCCTGGTTAATAGAAAGCCATTGCATCTTCAAATGGTGTGAATATCACAGGTAGACTATTGTTTCATGCATCAAAGAACGTGAAGAAGATAGGTAGAAAGTTGCTGTGAGATAACTTGTGGCGAGTGAGCATGCAAATGGTCCCTTGTGTGTGCACACAAGGGACCATTTGCATGCTCATTCAGGTACTCGTCCTGATGCAGAACTCTGAAGTAAACTGAACTAGCATAGATCGAAATTCTTGGATGGCAACTTCAGGTTTTTGGAGTTTTGCCAGTTAAATCTATTAATTAGCCCTACTGCCTTATTTTTGTGATGATTAAAGCATAGCAGTTGAAAATGACAGTGATGGCCAACTCTTTCAGTGATGGCTAACTTATCTACTTTTTCTTCATTTTTTAAAAAACAGTTGAACTGAATGTGGCTGGCTCTGCTATCCATAGCCTACAGTCAAACTGAGCCAAGCATGTCAATGACAGTCACATCCATCTGTGCGAATCGGAATTGATTCCCACTTTACTCCCATAGATACGGGACGAGTTCAGTTGATGAACCAGTTAACTATGGCTTATTTACTAACAACCTGGGAATAGGTAATGCTAATCAGTCAATTCATCCATAATTGAACAAATTTTTATGTTTTCAATATGGTGTGTCATGGGGCTCATTTCTGAATCCATTTCATTCATCCAACTAGATACCATGTTACTTATTGAGGTAAGGGCAGCACAAAGCTATACATACATGTTGTCACAAACACTTTAACCCAAAGGAGTAAGGACATATGGGAGACGATACCATGGTCGTAGATAATCTTACATTTATTTCCAAAATGATATTTACATTAAATCAGTAAATGAAAACCATGGGCAGAAGGTAAAACAAAGTATTGTGCACGACAGCATAGGTGTGTAATGCATGTGGAGAACAAAAGAAAGTCTACAGATGACCCTCTGGAGCGTCAGGCCGAAGCCGGTGGGAGAGAAAGAGCGAGCAAGGCCAGCAGTCAAGGATTATTTCTGTCAGTGGCCATTAGAACCAAGCCACTCCCCTCACTAGCACACACCTCCAGCTCCTCTTGTGGGTCAGGAGAGACACGAGCATGTTGCCATTAAGCAACTACAGAATATGGTGCTCAAGAACACCCCTGCTGGCAGAGAGGGTAAGCACACGGCACGGCAAAGCCAGGGTGTCACAATGTGCTTTGGATGTTTTTGCACGAGTATACTGTAGATGTGCTTGTAACTGCCCCAAATAGCCTACTCTCCCCCACGGACCATAGCCTATACTGTATTACCCTTACTAAAAATAAAAAAGTGAGATATGCAGTAATATTGCTGCAATTTTGCCGCAAACTGAAATGTATGTGAATGTATATGACCTTAGAACAAACTTGACTGCAAATTCTGACAAAGCTGTTGGGGATTTACGGCAAACTGTTAAAAAAAAGACAAATTGCCAACTAGCTGCCATTGCATTGATTGCCTAAAAGATCATGGATTATGCCTGAACATGAATCTCGTCTAATATAATGTGTCAGTAATTGCTAACTGTACTGTACATCTGGTGACAAATTTGCAGTTTGCAGCAAGTTTGCCCTCAAGGTCATATTTTCACATGCAAATTAGCTTGCAGCAAAATTGTAATAATAGCAGCGCATATGCAGCCTTTTTTTTTTATTATTATTTTTGTAAGTTGAGTGGTTGTGGTTAATTACATGAACAGTTGCGAGGTAGGCCATAGAAAGTGATCAATGTAATTTGCCATTTAGAAATAGACACAGGAGTGCAATATCTAGGTAAAATAAGATATTACTTTATTCATTCAAGAAAACAATATTACTTTTGTGCTGCTGACAAACCAGAAGCTTACCAGCTCACACTCACCACCAAACATACAAACAAAACACACACAAACACAAACATGCACACAGACACAGCAAAGGCATACAGGCTCAGACACCAACAGCATAAAGACTCACTTACTATAAACCTGTAGCCTAATGTAGGTCTTGGTGTATGAAAAAAGACCCTGAAAGCCCCTGAAGTGAGTTGGTAACGCTTCCCACTCACAGTCCCCTTCTTAGCCAGCTCACCCCTCTGATGGTTTTGCTGGTTATACCGCTGCTATTGTTAGGCGCAATATGTATCGGAGCACTGATAGACATTGTGGTGAAGCCAGCATAATCACCGGACTTGAGTTGTTCAATTATTTCTTACATTTACAATTTTTATATGACAGAAAGACGCAACTTGTAACTTTTCATGACTATGAAGTTCATAACAAGTGCTTGCTGTCATTTTTTTTTATTAAATACAACTACATACAAAATATTTTCTTTCTGTGTCCCACCAGAAGGTGTCAGCGACTACTAATTGTAGCATGTTGTAACAATCAATCTCCACCAGAGGGCCTTCCAAGCTCCTTTCTTGGTTTCATGTGATGAGAATACACACCACCTGAGCATGCCTGTTCACCTTTTCTTTATTATTATTTCAAACAAAGTGGCAAGTATTAATATGTTAGCCCTTATGCCAAGGCCCTCTGTGCAGTGACTTCACTTTCCAGAAGGTCTATAATATTTGTGTTATATCTTCCAGAGCAGTGTTTCAACGGGATGGTTGATGGGAGGTGTTGATAACATAAATAGTCCATAGGCGGTTCTAGACAGGGGCCAACGGGGGCCCGTGCCCCTGGAGAAGTGACCCTGGCCCCTGCTGTGGCCCCTGTGCTGACCAGATAATAAAATGATTAATTTCTCATACGCGCTGTAAGAAAGATTGCAAGTCTGACTGACTACCAAATACAACACTCAGCAAGAATTAATTGCTATGGGAAGTTAAAATGCACCAGATTGCAGGAAATGGCAACTTATTTTTTCAAAAAATTGTTGGGGGAGGACCCCCAAACCCTCCTACTACTTAACTATAGGCTACACATTAAATATGTGTATTAAATTATTCCATATTCTTGATTGATATGATTGACAGTATTTTGAAGGTCATCATTTGTAATGGTAACGAGACCGCTTGTATCAAATCAAGACAGAGTCTTTGTAGGGTTGAGACAGAGACCATTGTTTTTTTAATGCAGTCAAGACTTGAGTCTTTGAGATCGACCATAGGACAGTATGACCTGATGTTTTTTTTTCCATCCTATTTCAAAGTCAGCCGTGCATAGGCTTGCATACTAAGCTTAATTGGGAATGAAGCTAAACACATTAATTTAAGTGTAAATGTAATGACTGATAGCCTGAAATGGAAAAATATATGGAGTATGAGAGATGTAAGTCTGGGCCTGACTGAACCAGATACAGTGTGGCACCATACACATAAAAATGTCTCTGTACTTTGTTGGAAAGCTAGTCAAAACTGTTTTCGCCTCAGTAAGTACCTTTATACAGTATTCGTGACAACAACACAGGACGCTTATCAGGTTAACAGCTACACCAGTAGTAGCAGTAGTAGTCACTCACTGAACTTGATTCGTAATGATGGATAATCAAATGTATTTGTTATCATGAACATTAAAAACTGAAACAAGAGTCCTTATCCTCCCATGGCTGAGACTACTGAGGTGACGGTGGTGTGTGTGTGTGGTTGGGGG